>JAMQGT020011994.1:0-171087 GCA_024447675.2 Pterophyllum scalare
ATCCATCCATCCATCCATCCATCCATCCATCCATCATTTCTTTTCCGCCTAGCCTAGCATGAAGCATAAGCATATAAAAAGTTACATACAAAAGATAATGAGGTTTATTTCCCGACATGGTATGGTGTTCTGCATGTTTGTGTCACAGTTTGGTACATGAAGGTTTACCCCCGATTTCAACAGAAAACATCTTTAAAACACATCAATAATTTAAGATAAAAGACCAGTTAAATAGACTATACCTCAGTGTTAACTGGATGAAAATAAAAAAGCTGGAATTTCTGCAACAATAGAGTAAGGATTGTACTCATGATTGACTAAATAGATGATTCACCTTATAAGTATGGAGAAATCACTTTCAGGTCTGAACAGTCCAAGAGAGATTGTTAATAATCCTAATAAGACTAGGACTAGGATAGATTGTGGACACTAACTCTATAGACAAATAATACGCATACATTCATAACACTTCATTTATAAATCACTTTTAAAAACAACAGGGCTGACCAAAGTGCTGTACAATAACATCACACATAAAAGACCAAAACAGACCAAAAGGCAATGAGATACAGAAATAAAACAAAGGTGTAAGAGTTAAATAAATAAATAGATAAATTAAGAACTATAACAGTGTCTTAAGATTTAAGTCACAGTCTCACACTGGGTCGAAGGCCAAGGAATAAAAATGTGTTTTTAAACGAGATTTAAAAACGGTAAGTGAAGGAGCTTGTCTGACATACAGCGGTAAACCATTCCAGAAACCATTCCATAATTTTGGAGCCACAACTGCAAAAGCTCAATCACCTCTGAGTTTTCGTTGCGCCTTTGGAACAAGTAAAAGCATCTGATCTGCTGACCTAAGGAAACAAGATGGAACATATGGGTTCAGCAGTTCAGATAGATAAAATTGAGCACAACCATTAAGAGACTTAAAAACAAATAAAAGAATTTTAAAATGGATTCGTAAATGAACCGGAAGCCAGTGACCAGTACCAGATAAAAATCGTGCAGCAGCATTTTGCACCACCTGTAGACGAGCAATGGAGGTCTGGCTAATTCCAGTCAGAAGTGCATTACAGTAATTAAGACAAGATGTTATAAAAGCATGTATTACTGTTTCTAGATTATGTTTTCAAAGAAGAGGCTTGATTTTTGACAATCTCCTCAGCTGAAAGAAGCAGGATTTCACCACCGCGTTCACCTGAGTATCAAGCCTTAAAGCCGAATCTATTTTCACACCTAAATTAGTGATAATGAGTTTCTCATATGGGGCCAGAGAGGAAAGGTCAAAACAGGGGGTAGTGCTGGTGCCACTGGGTCTAAACAACATGGTTTCTGTCTTTTTTCATTCAAAATCAGAAGACATCCATTCCCTGATGTCCCTAAGGCATTCAAGGAGAGGCTGGACAGAGCATGAACCAGTGTGTTTCAGTGGAAAATACACTATACAATTATGCTACAGTCTAACTGTCCATGTCACAAGCTAATGATGACTCATGAAAAGGACAGCATTATTCTGCCAGATATCCTTAATAAAACATTTTTCGAATTCTATACATTTTAGATGTTAGTAGGGAATATAATTTACACTAATTTCAGCCATGCAGGCACAGAGAACTTACTACATTGTGGCTATGCATATGGATAGCCGTGGACATCAGGAACACATTATTGTTCATTTTGTACATTTTAGTGTGCTTGGAGTCTGCTTAAATGACACATGCACAGTTGGCTCCAATGTAGTGCAGCGGCAAGTATGCAAGGTTCCTTTAGGTCAGAGTGATTATAAATCACAATATTCATTTGAGGACGTATGAGAGGCTTTGGGAGGACTCTCCAAGCAGTTGTGACTGCTTAGCCTTGCAGCGCAGCTACTAAACTACAAGGATATTGCATTCTCCAAGCGGACTGGAAAGAACGATATTAATGCCAGCTACTTATCCACGGTGTACACAATTCTCCATGTGTGTGGTATAGGCACACTTGGCGATGCATCTTTGAGATACATGCATGACATCAAAAAAATCCAGAGAAAGGTAAATGAGATTGGGATCAGCTGTAGATTTGCCCATCAGCAAGGCTGTCCCATGGGTTTTCACAGCTGCAGATACCTGAGCTCTGTCTCTCTATCTCATGCTTTCTTCCTCCCTCTACCTTTCTCACCCCCTTCTCTTTGGGTACTTCCACCCACCCCTCCCCACTTCACCACCCTTTTTGTCAGTTTCCTGCCCCGGTACACCCAGTGTTGTCTCCCCTTTGTTCAGATTCTGGCTTTTTATCACATTTCTCTGTCAAACTGATATTTGAAATCAATCTTTTGGCTATCTGCTCTGACATCTCTCTTTGCTTTATCGTGCTCACTCTGTTTTTCTGCTGCCTGCCGCTTCTTTCTCCATTCAACTCTCATTTTCAGCATCTGTGCTTAATTGTATTACTGTTGTCCTGTCTGTCTGTCCTTTCCCCTGCTTCCCAAAAAGATTTTTTTCATGTTTCCCTGATTCTAATCATCTTGTTTCTTACTCTTTTTGTCCTTCTTATTCCTCCTTATGCATAAAGTATTTATTCTTTAGACATGGATGAAGGTGTATTTGTTGGTCCTTTTCCTAACACTGAAACCCAGCCCGTTGCTCAGTTAACCATCCATAACCCACCCAACTATATGTTTATGTCATCCCAGTGTTCATTCTTATAAGCTATGGTTTAATGAGCTTACTTTGAAGGCAGTGATCATGCTGAGTCCAGAGTATTGTTTTTTCTCTCTACACTGTCCTTTGTGTAAATACATCTGCTCATTTATTATGTCCTGCCCTCTTCCCTTTTCAGACTCATCTCTTTCTTTTTTCTTTATTTTTTGTCACACCCCCATTTTTACTTTCTTGCCATCCATTTGAGTCACAGCTTATTATGGCAAGTAAAAAACAAGTATATGGACACATCAGAACTGAGGAAGGGTAAGATAAGAGTGAATGTGAGTGTTAATGATCATTTAGACTGTTACTACTTTTGTAAGTATTACTTTGTTGTCTGTGGGAGTGGGGCAGTGTGCACTGAACATCCTATTGATTTCAGTGTCTGAAGCCTTTAGACACACATGCAGACAGACACACATACTCATAGGGTGTCTGGGATGCTCTGTGAGGTTTAGCAGAGCCTGTCTCATCTTCTCTGTCTATCCTTTAAGCTGTGCTCTGCTTTCTCACTAAATGCATGGTGGGCTGCCGGGCGGCCCTGGCAGAATGACAACTAAGAGTGGTGAGAGCAGGGCAGAAATATCTCTCTGTGGGACTAGCAGGACTATCCAGCACTCAGGTCAGCTCTCAATGGCAGTAGAACAATGATCCCATACATCACTGACTATGAACAGTTAAATGCTGTATCTGCCCTATTTGACTCTCTGAATATTGATATGCAGAGCAGTTGTTGCAGTCATCATAAGGTCATTTTTATGTTCAGCTGGGATCAAAATACAGCTAACTAACATGTTTCAGCACTGCGTCCTGTGGATTTTATTGAACATTTTTGCCTTAGATTCCATTATTCTTATGAACCTCCTCTTCCCTGTTCTCCCTGAAATCTCTGAACCATCTAGTCCCCGAGTACAAGACCCAGTCAGAATGTTATGTTGAGCAAAATGTAACTCGGTTTTTAGGTATACTTAGATAGCTTTTAGACTTTTAAACAGTTAAAACATTTTTCAGTGGGAGCCCAAAAACAACTTCTCTTCCCAAGAATTGCATGCCTAATTCTTATTCTCCCTGTATCCATGCAGCCCTCTGCTGCCTATTGTATGACTGCAGGGGAGTGATATCTCTTCTCAGGTCTCCAGTGGTTATGCACTGAAAGAGTGAGCTCATTATGGTGTCCAACTTTCACAATTAGTGAAAGTGAGACTAAACCATTAGGTCAGGCATGTTGCAGCAAGTAATCTATTAAAGTGCAAATTTGTGTATTTTAGCAGAGTAACAGTGGCTTCTAATCAGTGGGCAGAGATGGCAATTTTCAGTAGCGCTAATGAATTGTTGTGTTCAGTCAGAGAGTTTAGCTGTCACTCATTGAGTGGCCTCTTCAAATCTAGATTCTATAGTGCAAAGCGCATTTGACTGTGTTGTTGCTTTCTTTGGGTAGACTGATAACCTTTCTGTGTATGTGTTTGACAGAGAAGAGAGATAGGGAGGGATACAAGCAAAGTAGAAGGGTAATTAGGTATCTTTCCTCGCACACTCATTCTCACACTCCCTCCCCCGTATCTCCCAGAGGGGAGTGGAGGCTCGTCAAAGCCCTGTCATGAATTTTTAACATGCCTGTTGGTCTAGTCTCTTAGGAGGTATGTGTAGATGTGTGTGGTTTTTGCATGTGCATGTTCATATACAGTCGCACACACCATTTCAGTCTTATATAATCCATTAATGTCACACAAATGGCTTAAGTATGATGTACTATGTATCAGGTGTTGAACAGCTGTTGCTTATACACATGTATCATACCTGATACAATGTTGTGCTGAGGGAGAAACCCAAAGGAGAGATCATATGGAGAGATCCATATGTTTCCTGAATCTTTTTTTTCACTGATACTATGCAAGCACAACATTTTATGAGCTATGGCCTGGTTTTAAGTGTATGTGATAAAGCTCAGTTAGTGATCTTGTGTTACACTAACATGACACGATGCTACATTGTTGACATTTGGCACCTTACAAATCTCGCCAGTAAATCAAGAATTTTTCCATTTTTGCTCGGCTTATCTGCTGAAGGCATCTATGTCAAACTTAGCAGAGTCAAGTTACTCTGATGAGTGTTGGGTCTGTCTCATTTTGGGATCTCCCTGTTGCTAAGCAACATCATCAGGGGCACTAATGTCACTCTTATCTCTGACCTCATGATGATTTCATAAGTGCATCAGCATAGTTTTGAATCATGCCTATATATATATATATATATATATATATATATATATATATACCACTTTAACATTTGTATACACAGTAGAAGACAAGTTAAATTTTCAAATATGCAGTTAGTTCTTGGCAGTGCACAAAATACCAGCAGAACAAAGGTTTTTGTGACCAGCACATAATTTTATGTAGAATAAAAACAAATGCTGTCCCTGTACCATGTGGCGATGCTTATAATAAAAAAACAAGATACCTTATGTCTGTCTGCATTATGGAACTGCAAGTCAGACATGCTTTCAGATCACTGCAAAAACTGCAACTTTAAGTAGAGCGTTTAAGTATGCAGAAGAAATCACTGACATAGTCTAAACACTTTAGTGACTTGTGGTAGCTGGCGTCCAGCATTTGACTGTGATGCTCGCTACCACCAGACACTCATAACTGGTAAACATGATTCAGCACTTGATGCAGTGATAGAACATGCTTCTTTTTTTTAAATGTACAGCGTATATTGAGTACAACACTTGTAATAATTTCACAGTTTTTTACTGTTTTGTGTTGGTCAGTGTGTGCATGTGTGTATAGCTGCAATAGGGTGTATATTTAGCTGCTGACATCCAGTGTATAAGAGTTGGAGACAGGTCTGGAACAGAGCCCAGGACCGGAGGCCAAAGGAATGGGACTGTTGATCAAAATGAAACGATCGCCGACAGCAGACACATGGTCACAGACTCACATACACGTACATACCCACACTCAGTAAAAACACAAATTGACAAATACTATAAGCATCTCATCCAAACATGTATCTGTCCAACATGCCTGTTATACTTACTTGCACAGTCCAACAGATGGCTGTCAGAGGCGAATGCAGCCATAAAAACAATTTATCGTGATCATGTAAAAAAAAAAAAAAAATATATATATATATATATATATATATATATATATATATATATATATATATATAAAATCTGATTCTAATATTCAAAATGATTCTCTAAGGCTATTTTAACCTTGTTGTTGTGAAGGAAGGTTTCTTGCCCGGCTCTCTGCCTAGATTTCCGATTGTAATTTTGTTCTAACCTCTTACCTTTTCCATTTCACTGTCTCACTGCACATAGTATCAGTTATGAAACTCGGAGCAAGATGTCTTAAAAATTAATGCAAAGGTCATGGGTAAATTAGTCCACAAATCTAAATTAAAATGTAGAAATAAAGTATCTGTCTCTCCTCTTTTTTTGAGACATTGTTTTCTTGTCAGCATGTTTCTCAGTTCTTTTCCAGAATAAAGAAGATGAAATAACACTTTGATAGATTATAAAGTAAGCATTGCATTCAAGCAATATCTCACTATGTCTAAATAACATTTACCCTTGTAATCAGTGATAAATATTTATTTCCTTGGATGTATACAGAACACATCAGAACATACTTTGTTCCCAAAGGGAAGAAATGTGTTGTTATTATGGCTTGTATTTAAAAAAAATAAATAAATAGTATGAGTATGTGAATCTGCAGATGAGAGATGAGTAGACCAAAGGCGGGGTTAACTGCATTTATGTTTCATTGTTAATTTCCAGTTTGATTGGGTAATTTTTTGTTCTTCACTTTAGTCGCTGATCCATTTCTCCCAGCACTGACCCCAACTTTTTTTTTTTTTAAATTCAGTTAGCTCCATGTTTCACACTCTCTGTCGCACACACACTTCCAGGCACACACCCACACACTACTTTCTTACAGTACAACCTTTTCATTTTGACATTTTGACACTCTGTGGCGTGGCCTTTAGCGGACAGTGAGTGCTGCAAGACCTTGATAGCCCTGTGGTTTGAGCTCTGCAAGTGAGATCATAATCATTTCTCTCTTGTCTCTAGGGTGCTCTCCACTGTGATTTCTAACGCTCTCTTTTGCTCAGGTTTTCTAAAATGAGACAGATGTTTTGAAGGAGGGATACCTGGTGTAGTTTCCAGTCTAAATCCTTGTCATGTTTCACTTCCCAGAAACTGGCCACAGCTGCTGAAGAGTTCCAAATGAAGCATCAGTGGAAGGATGATTTTGAGGTAACAAGGAGAGAAAATACAGAAAAAACAAACAAACAAATACAGGACCTATATGCACCTATTATGCAGTATGTATAGTATAGACATGGGAAAATATAAAGACACAGATACACAAACAGTGATACATGTAGTCTGGATTTATTAGACATAAAGTAATTTGATTGCGTGAATTGTCTTAGCATGTTTTCAGCTGTCATTAGCAGTGAGTACAGTTCCTTTTGTTAGCTGGTTTATTTCTCATTACACACTGTGTTATGATACATACCCCTCATTTTCAATGACATATATTTTGCCTTCTAAAAACACTGGCGGCAGACAATTATATGAGGGAAAAACGCATTGCTCAGGAAAAATACTTGTCACTTAGACTGTTATTACATTGCTCTCAGTGGCAAAAAAAAAAAAAAATGCTTACCTGGAGCTTTGCAAATGGCTGCAGGGATAAAGGGATATGTGTGAAATATGATCATATCTTATTTAAGTGAAAAAGCAGGCTAGTGTCTTCATTAACAAAAAATAGAAGAAACTAATGGCATAACTAATGGCTTAATAACTGCTAACAAAATAAAGAACAGCTCAGAAATGGATTAAGAATTTAATGGTTACATAAATGTTAGGCTTCTTTGTGCAACACCCTGAAGCATCCAAAAAGCCTTATTCGTGCTTCTTTGTCACTTGTTAACAGGATGATGAAATTGCCTACTACAATGCAAAGGACAATGTGAGTGTGTTTTTTTCTATTCTTCTGTCCAGTTGTTCTCCTTCTCTTTAAGTTCCTGCAAATACATAGGTCATACATGCATCAGTAATGTAGTTTAGCCCCCACCACAAACACACACACATGCACACACACAGTCTTATCTCGTCTCCTCGCCCTCATTTTACTCCTGCAAAATTCACCACATTTGTGCCTGTTTAAACCTGCACTCTCTCTTATTGCCTTAGCTTTTTACTGCAGCCCCCAGTTTGCTGCTTCTTGGAGCTTTTCTTCCCATGTAGCTACCTCTCTGTCATCCCTCCTTTCACCCTCTCTCAGGTGAAGAGGTCTCTGCCATGTTTCTCCTCTAATTGACAGATGAGATGTATGAGCTGACTAGGCTCTTGCTTTATTAGGAAGCAACTGTTCGTACTATCTCTCCCTCCCCCTCTACCTCTCTCACCACCTCTCTGCCTCAGTCCCTCTCTACCCTGCTTTTGTTCATCTGTATCTCATCTTTTCGTCCCTGTCTCTATTGCTTTCATTGATGTAAATTGGCAAATGCACGGCAGGAGTTATAAATCTCCACAAGGGGCATAAGCAGTCTGAGTATCTCTGGCTTCTCCTTCCAAATGAAGATGATAAAAGGAAAAAAAAGCAAGACATCATCACATAAACAGTCAATAATGTTTTTTGTTTTTTTTAAAGAATGGAGGGTGTGAAAAGTGCAGCAATGATAATATATTCAAAAAGAGGAGCTGTGGAGAATGTGCATTTAGACTGTTGTTAAAGTCCTTTTTTTAAAAAGTAAACCAACATTGCTTCAGTAATTAATTTTAAGGTGCCTGGTATGATATCTTAAACCTACGGTCAGAGCAACCAGAGCTATTGCTTTTTATCTCTTTTCTTTCTCTTCAGCTGGATGCAAATGAGACCGAGGGAAGAAAGAACAGGATTCGACCAGACTTTCAAGAGGACCCCTCATTTAAACGTTTGACTGACTACAACCACACGGCTGTCCACATTCCCACTGACATCTATGATGGCTGTGAGTACATCGTCTCTCACACACACACACACACATGCACGCACACATACCAAAGTGGTTACCATGGATACGCCTGACACACCAACCCATTATGAAATGTTGTTTACAGATTGTGCCTCTAGCAAACTTGCCCTTAGCTAAAAGATTGTTTCAAAAAAAAAAGAAAAGAGAAAAAAAAACCTCACACACATAATATGCTCTCCTGTAGCAATCTGCTGTCTCTTAGCAAAGCTGCCCATCCTCAGAATGTAAGTGAAAGGATTTATGTGTGTGTGTTAATGTGAGTATATTTTCCCTTTTTTCCAGGAACAATTTTCATATTGAATCCTTTAGTTAAACATTTTAGTGGTTCTGCAGCTTTCAATTTAATATTTCATTTGACCATAGCTACAAAGAGAAGTATAGATTAAAATGAATGATGAACATAAATGTTGCAGTTTTCTAATGTCTCCAAAGAGTTCTACAATATAAAAAAATATAAATATATAGATACTGACTATAATAGATATATATTTTTTTGCAAGATTAGATACTTTATACTTGCTACTCTTGTTTTACTGTTACACATAAAAGAACACAATAGAACAATTTAACTACACTATACACTGGATTGTAATTCTAAAACAATAATATCACCTGCTGAAATATATCACTGTATTCACATCAGCATTTTTACAACATAGAATGGTTCATTTCACTATGTGGTCTATTATACTAATCTGGTCCATTACCTGGCTGCTACTCTTTGAAGGTTGGTGTATGTTTACTGGACATGAAAATCGTTTCTCTAAATGGAAAAAAAAAGTGCTTGAATGAAACCCAATGCATCGTGTACACTCATGATGCCATGATCTATGTGCTGAAGGAGAAATATGCTGATCTCAAGACCTGAGCATTACCTGATAGGGCTGTACAAATATCTGTGTCAGTTACAGCAGACATTAAAAGTCTAGCCTGCTAGCTCACACTACAAAGCTCATGCAATATCCAATTGTGCCTGTGTGAAAATATAGCAGGTAGTTGTCTGGTGGAATCGCCGTCTCACATCCTGCTAGAGTATGTCCACAGTGAGAACATGTCTGAGGTGCAAGGCTTGTTGGGTACTGTTGGACAGCAATAGTCTGAGGAGGAAGAGACCATTAGCTGGTAACATGGATTGGGAGATATCTTATTAAAGAGTATTTTTGCCCTTTTTGTTATAAAAGTACATTTCTGATCATTTCATCATCATGTGGTGACATTTACCTTGAGTGATACAGCATAATTTAAGTCTCAAGAGTCTCTCTGGCATTAGCACAGCTCAAGTTGAATGTCAGTGCCTGGCTGAATATCTTAAGTGTGGTCTGAATTATGTAATATTTTTAAGTGGCTTTTCCTTTTTCTATCTTTTAGATTTCAACTTCTGGGGTGATGTTCTGAATATAGTGTGATTTACAATGAGAGCAATAAAGCGTTAAGTGATTTGCTCAAGGATATGTCACTACAGTATAGTTCTTGACAAACTTCAGTATCATTCTAGTCTAATTGCTTGCAGACTGGAATGTTTCTGGTTGATGTGTGTTTGTGTACGTTTATCTGTGTTTCCATGAGAGCTGGATAACTGTGTGTTTGTGTTAAGATGTACGGTAATTAGTGTAGTGGAAAGTAATGCGTCAGCAGTGACTTGGAGGGACAGCAGGACGGAGTGACTTCCTCAGCATGGACTTCAACCTGCTGGGGAACCGTCTGGCCCCAAGGTTACCTGCTTCACCTTGCTGCTGACCCCAGACACAGGGGCAGAAAGAGGAAGTGGAGATTGGAAAGGATAGCTGTCAGGTTTTGTTATCTATGGGTGGACAAGCAAGTCAAGTTTATTAGCATTTCTTTTGAACTTGCTGTGAATTTGTCAATTTTTCCCTGAGATTCCTGTCTGACCTTTAATCTGGGCTGGGTGCCACAGCTACTCACGTTGCCTTTCTCTCAAGGATGCTGTTTATTGGTAGCCTGTAATGAGTATGCATAGATACACTTGAGCTTCTGGGACCTACCCAGGAAGAAGCTATAGGTGTGTGTGTGAGTGCATGTGTGTGTGTGTGTGTGTGTTTATGAATGAGAACTAAAACCTGGTGATACATTGTGGAGAAAAATCACAGGTATAGAAAAGAAGAACCTACAATTTTAGTTTGAGGTTGAGACAAATTTTTTTTTTTTCCAATTTAGGTTAGAATTAGAAACACTAGGATTGCCTTGCTAATGAAAATTAATTGAAATTAACTAATATATTCAAAAAAGAGCAATGTGAATAGGGAGAAAAATGCAAAATATATGAGCACACGGGCTCATATATTGTGACGGATATGGGCACACATGAAGGAGTACTGTATGTATTTGGTATTGCAAGTCAGAAGGTTCATACGTTATTGAGGTTTCAACTCTCCAATTTGATCTCCACCTTATAAATGTTCCAGGAATAGCCTTTGCTCAGCTGGAGAAAATTAGATTTTCCGGGTAAAGTGGGTGACAAGTTTATGAAATCAGACTCACACGTGTGAAGGGAGTATTGGACGGGATACAGGCATGACAGAGAGATCACAAAAGTGCACTCTATCCAGTGACAGATAGAGTGCACAAAACAGAGATATAGAAGCAGAAGCTGGACACAAGTTATGTATATATGAAATCTAGATATTCAATATGCAGACATGAAAAAAATAACCATATATCTCAAAGAGAGCACGTTAAGCTAGCTAGCAGTTTTATCCATTGCTGTGAAAAATCATTTGCCTCCTTCTTGATTTCTTATTTTTTGCACATTTGTCACAGTTACATGTTTCAGCTCATGAAGCAAATATTAATATTAGACAAATCTAACCAGAGTAAATACAAAATGCAGTTTTTAAATGGTGGTTTTTTTTATTAAGGAAAAATAGCTATCTGCATTTTTTTTTCCAATCAGAGGTGGACTTCCTGGTGTGTTTCCAAGTGTGCTTGAGCTTCAGAGTACGAACTGATGGCCGGACATTCTCCTTCTGGATTTTCTAGTAGAGCAGAATTCATGGTTCTGTGAAATTACACATAGGTTATCCAGGTCCTGAAACTGCAAAGCATCCCCAGACCATCACTCTACCACCACAATATATGACTGCTGATATGTTCTTTTTTAAGAAATGCTGTGTTTTGCAGCAGTTGTAACAGGACTCTAACCTTCTAAAAAGCTCAACTTTTATCTCATCAGTCCACAGAATATTTTCCCAAAAGTCTTCAAGATGTTTTTTGGAAAATGTTAGATGAGTCTTTGTGTTCTTTTGGTTTTCTCCTTCGAGCTCTCCCATGGATGCCATTCTCTTTCTTATTGTTGAATCACAGACACCAACCTTAACTGAAGCAAGTGAGGCCTGCAGTTCTTTAGGTATTGTTCCAGGTTTGTTTGTGACCTCCTGGATGAGTCGTTGAAGTTATATGACATAACGCTTTTCCCAGACTGTGAAGGTCTTTTTTTTTTGGTTTGTTTTAATTTCACAATTTCACAGAAGTGCCTTTCTACTAAAATTATTCCTAACTAGCAAAAACCTACCCGATGGCTGTTTTTGCCAATCCTGCAGCACTTTTTTTTGCCATGTATGGCACAGACATGCATGCTTAATATATCTTGTAATTCTTGTTTTACCGCTGCATATAGTCAGATGACAAAAGCCTGTTTATGAACATATAAAGACAAAATGATATATACATGTAGCAATGATATTTGTCTTCTTTGCAAGCTACATAGTAAAAATACACATAAACCTGTTCAGTTTTAAAGACAAAATCTAACCTATATACTGAATAACCTGCCTGTATACTTTTAACCCTCTATGTATAGTTTTGACCCTGTGTGAATTAGAGAAAATCCAAAATAATTTCAAACTTTTGCCCCCAGTTCTTGCTTATAATCAATCCACCCTGGAAAAAGAATGGTTCAAAGAAATCATTAAAAGCCCAAGATCACCATGACATTCATACGGTCATTATTGCAAGATTGCAGAAGAGTGTATTCTTCTGTCATAGGGAGCCCAGCAGACACCTGTCACCTTTCATCCTCAGGTGTTCAGTGGGAGTAGTGCTTATGATTGGGATTCAACTGCCAAATTTATCGACAATATATACACAAAACCTGCTGCTTGTTTTTCCTCATTACTACCTATTTTGCAGCATCTCCCTGTCCCATCATCCAAAAAAACTATTTTCACCTCAGTTTTTGTATTTTTGTATGGCATAAACAATTGTAGCTGGCAAGCACATTTTGTGTAGTTTGCACTTCAAGCTAATACCTGCTAGCATTACCTATACAGAGAGTAATATTTCTATTAGCAAGTATGTGAGATATATTGTATTCATTCAAATATCAAACTGTTCTTTTAATCATTAATAGTGGGAATTTAAATGCTTTGTTCTTCTGACTTTCTTATGTTGAACTTTAAATAGTATCTACGCATGCTGTACTGCAGCTGTATAGAAATCTTTTCTTTATTAGAATTCACTGCTAGACAGTTTGTAACGGTTGTTGGTATAAAGGAAAGATTGAGATTGAAAGCAGTGAAAAAAAATAGAGAAAATATATGTTAATCCATATTGCATACTTTTGTGACTTCTATTGCATCTGTCATATCCCACTGAAATAAAGTCATCACTAGGTGTGGATTCAGTGTGGCATACCAAGTGTATCCAGGGAATTCATTAGTGTCAGTGGCAATATGGGCAACCTGAGGATAATCTCTCCCTTATGAAGCAGTAGGGGAGTTTAACTTAGTAAAGATTATGACTAACTCAGTGATATTCACAACCACTAAAGACATTAAAAGGCAACATATTACTAGTTAGAGGCTTGTAGTTTGCTTGTGTGATGCCATAACTTGGTCTGTCAGCTCAGTATATGTGAGCATCTTCTCACTGCATTGAACTACGTATCTAGCTGCTTGACTAAAAAGAGTGAGCTTATGGTATCCATCCAACTGCCTATCTTAATCAGCCTTCATTCAAAAATTATACATACGGTTTGCAGTTTTATCCTTATCTAACAAGGGCAGTGGTGTTTTTTTTCCTTCCCTCTTGCCTTAAAATTCTAAAAATTAATGCTTAATGAGAGAAATGCATTACTGTGTGTGCACACACTGTATGCTCTCTCCCTTTCTATAATGAAAAACATGCACTCCTGGCAACCGAGGCTTCATTAACTCTTCACTCTAGAGGAATACATGCAAATGAGCGCTGTTTGCTTTGCACATCAATGAGCCACGTCACACTCAATACAGGATACCCATATGTCCTACACACACATGCATGCTACACTTCTACCCACATGTGAAGCTGCAAAGAGTCGCACAAAAAAATATATGCAGTGCCACATTAGTACAAAGAAAAAGAACATGTGGAAGACAGTAAAAAAAAAAAAAAAGAGCAACAGAGAGGACAGATAGAGTTGGGGGCAGCATGTGTTGTGTCTCCATCCATCATCAGTCTTAATGTGGCTCTGAGCTGTCTGGGTGCTGTGTCATTACATCCATAATGCCTGTTGCCTCTCACAGCACACACTATCCATCAAAAGCATGTGCACACACACAAAAACTCCTGCACACTCAGTTGTGCTGATTATTGGGTGTTTTAGGTAAAACAGTTAAATTGTGTCCATTCAAAGCTATTACTTGTCTGAGTACTATTCCTTGGTATTGATGCCTAATGCGAGCACTATCTGGTTGTACTGGAATAATATTTGGTCATGCTCTGCTGGGCAACTGGGGTGACAGTGAGGCCTGTGTGTGAATCTTAATGAATGTGTTAATCTGTGCTGTGCACATTTCTTTGCTCTGCCTTCTAAGGATGATTGCAGAAAGCCATCAAAGACTTTTGTATATTTGTATTACAGTTGTGCAAAATTAGAATGTAATTACTGTGTAATATAGTGAATTCTGTTTGTATCCGTGTCTTCCAGATACATTTGTCTCTTATGTGCATGTTTTCCTTTGACATATGAGTTTGTTTATGTGTATCTGTGCTTCCAGCCACAATTGTGCTGAACGAACTAACCTGGACGGAGGCACTGGAAGATGTATTTAGAAAAAATAGAGAGGATGACCCGACTCTTCTCTGGCAGGTGTTTGGCAGTGCCACAGGCCTGGCTCGTTACTATCCAGGTAGCTTATGTTTTTGTGTATCTGTTCATATAATTCTGAAAATGTGTGTGCTTTTACACACATTGCTTAGTAAATAAGCTCAAACTTTAACTGATTTTATGTTGTGCCTGAGGTTGTCTGCTGCTCCCGCTTGTGTGAGTGTTTTCTTTGCCAAGCTATTTCTATTCATGAGATTCCCTGTCATCATTGACTCTATAGCTTTATGAGAAAGGTTTATGTCTAATATTCATAAATTTGCATTGGCCTTGATTTATCTTCTTTGTTCCTTTCTTTTTTAGCTCTTAGCATGCATGGCAGCCAGTCACACAGTCTCAATATGCTTACTTGTTTTTATGGTGTCCTTCACTAATAGCTGTGCATCTCTGATTATTAATTTATGTGCTTTTCCCTCCTCATAAATATTTTTTGTGCACTTAAAACGTGTTATAATGTAGGTAGTAAAATTTGGTATTTCTTGTCTATACAATGATTCTAATATCCTGGGCAGAATTTGACACCACATACGTATTTCCAGATTTTGGCAGATCAGCACTCGATCTGACAGTTAAATGTGTTGGAAATTAAGCCAAAATAATAATTGGGGGGGGGTAGGGGGTTGTTTTCTTTCATTTTGCTTTAATTATGATGAAATCTCAACACATATCTATTCTCCTCTTTTAGCTTCTCCCTGGATGGACGCTCGTAAGACCCCTAGTAAAATTGATCTCTACGATGTCCGCAGGAGGCCATGGTAAGAAAACCGGTTCATTGCTTTGAATACCAATTTGACCTTTTTTCTTATATTTGAAAACTAATTCTTATAAACACTGCATTATTACCATTAATCCATATTACTTTGTTCTATAGTAATATGACAATGAAAATATGACTCAAGTTATTGTATTTTCCTGGTGTTTATTATTATGTAAATAGTTGGCCTTCAGAGTATGTGTATCTCAGTCCAGAAATATGTTTGCATTCATTTATGACCATCTAGGTACATTCAAGGAGCTGCCTCACCGAAAGATATGCTAATTCTCGTTGACGCGTGAGTTGTTTGATAATCTCACTGATCCATAACCTTCCCGCATCCATCATGATTTCCCCTGATTGTAATGCATGCCTTTCTAGCTTTGCCACATAGTGTAATGTATTTCCCAGGGCAGAAGCAGTTCTAATTACATTGAGTAAAATCTCACAGGACAAGAACTGAACAGACAGATTGCTGTGTGAAGCTGTCAGGTATTTCTTTTTTTTCTTTTTTAGGAGTGGGAGTGTGTCTGGCTTGACGCTAAAACTGATCAGGACCTCTGTCAGTGAGATGCTGGAGACTCTTTCTGACGATGACTATGTCAATGTAGTGTATGTGAGTATTATTAAATTGTCCACTTGCTGAATGTTGGGTGGTCTGTTTGTTTAAGGTGATGGTTGGGGGGGATGCATTATGAGAAACTGGGGCTGAGAGTGAAAGATGGATTCATAATGTGTCCATGAGTGGGCTTGTGAATTTACACGCCAATGCATATCCATTCAGATACATCTTTACACATACAAAACAAATGCCCATACACAAACGCACATGTATACACACAAATAAAACAGAGGCAGAGAGATGGATAGCCAGTAACGAAATATGGATTTCTCTCTGGTCTGACCACCCTGAAACAGGCCTTTAATGAAATACCCACTGCTCTATTTGGTGTACAGGATTAAAACTCTGCAGTACATGCCCCCATCGAACCTCTAGGCCCTCAGATGTGGCTGCAGCTGTGTATGCCCATTCCCACTGCTCCAAAAAGAATTAAAGCTGTACCTCTGACTGGATTGAACCCCAGGAAACATTTATCACCCTTTCATTCTCTCCATCATTTGTTCTTTTCATCACTGAGTCCTGCAATTCCTGTCAGCATTTCACCATATACCTCCATTCATCTCTTTGTGTCAATGAATGTCCTTCCTCTACATTGTAGGCCCCCACTTTTCTATGCACGGCACAGAAACTTTCCTATCTTCACTATTTCTCCTATTTTTTGCCTTTATTTCACCCACCCATCACTTCCATTACATTCTTCCTCTACAGCATTTTATTCTCCTGGGCATCTATTCTAGGCGTTCCACACTTGTGATTACACTTGAATAGAGCCAATCAGGAGATTGTGTGATGCGTAGATGGGTGCCTGTGGAGGTGTTTATTAAGATAGGTCTTTGTAGAGATTGGAGCTGTCTTTGTTCCCCTTGCAAATGACAGCCATTCTGACTCTGTTTCCGCTCTCTGGGGACCTTTTGTCTTGGACATAATGCATTCGATTTCATAGTGGACTTGTGATTCTGCAAAGATGTGCAATTATTGGATTCTGTTGGGGAGCTTGGTGTTTGTGTGTGTGTGTCTTAAAAATGAGATGATGAAAGAGATTTGTGCAGACACTGAAATCCAATTCAGTTTTTGACTTTTGAACTTGAACCCTTTAAAAGTACAGTCCAGGAGATATGATCAATCAAAAGTCCAAAGAATTAGCAATGCACCTATGGTTGTATTAGGGTACTAAAGAGATCATTTAGGATTATTGCTGTTGAGCCATAAGCATTAAGACTATTTGTTGAAAACAACTAAACAGCACGCCAAGATTATACCATCATGGTCAATAAACTGAAATTTGGGTAATAATTTTAACAATAAATTTCTTATTTACAACCTGTAACCTTGTTTTAATTGTTCCAGACCATCTTTTCTTTTGGCTTTGTTATGCAAATTTGTATTTTTAGATGTCAGCAAAACCAGCAGGAAGGATATCCAAAACAACAACTAAAGCAAAATGAAATGGAATTAGAATATTTCTGCCACAATATATAAGTTAGCTAATAGCAATTCAGTGTCAGTTTGCTCCTGTTCCAACAAAAATCATTATTCCTTCTGTCAGTCACCCTCTCTATCTGTTTCTGTCACTGATTCACACATTTATGCACACGCACACACGCACATACTCACTCCCAATGTCCGGCCCTTAGGGTGTTGTTACCTGCCACTAAATCATTAGTCTCTGATATTACCCATAAATCCCTCCTCATTAACAGTAGCCCAGGGACTAAGGTGGCATTTGGTCATGGAAGATGCTCACACTCATTCTTCACAGCTGGTCAGGTCAGAAGATTGCCGATGGCTGCCTTTCTTCTTTTCCTTATCCTCTCTTTTTGTTTTTGCCCTCGTTTTCTCACGTTCCCACACATCTCACCACACGAGCCTCCATCGCATTTATCCAGCCCATTCAGCCATGTTTTGCCGGCATCAGTCCTCTTAGCCAGTGTCAGTCCAGTGAGCAAGCCAGAGTAGTAAACCAGAATAGAAGACAGTCCAGTGGGATTAGAACTCGAAGATTAGTCTTCTCTCTCGTGTCATCACTAATCCATTCCCAAGGACTGGCCCATCACACATACATGTAAGAGCTGTTGTAATAGGATCACAGCAGAGCAGTGGAATTTGCGGTTGACTGCATTCACATTTGTGTGCAGGGCCAATAGCACAGTCTTACAAAGAAAGAATAGGATTTTATTTTCTTCAGTAATTATACAGGACACGTTTTTTTTTTATATATAATGAAATAAAAATCAGCTAGAAGTTTGTCACATACACTTTGTGAGGTCATTAGTCACTACAGAAGAAACACCTTCTCATGTTCGTCCCCCCCCCCCTCGCCCCCCAACCCATGTTCTCTTCCTCTCACTTTCTGCTCCTCACCATCCCACATTCTAGTCCCACCTTCCTCACTTCTGCTTTAGATAGATTATGTGAAAACAGATTCCCATCTGCTCTACACAGTCAGTCATGTGAACTTCCATTGTGCTTGTGTTGTGTGTGTATATTTGCTCTTGGTTTAATGTCATTTTTTTTGTCAGGCCATAGCCAGTGTTGCATTGCCTTTTGGTCCAGTAGGGATGTGTACGCCTGTTATTGCCATTCTAAAAGGAATTTCAAGGCTACCTGGCTCCCTGGAAACACACACAGACAGACATGCACACATACTGATCAGGGCACAAATATAGTCAGGGCTCTTTTTTGCCTCCCTGCTCGTCTCTGTAGATCAGTGTTTCAGCCTCTCTATTGGCCATCTCGCAGAGACACATTGATTAGTTGAGATCGATGAGGTGCAGTATTGTTTCAGAAGAGTTCTGCAACACAATAGATTGCTGGGAACGGGACAGCAGGCTGCTCTGCTGTCCCGTGTCCTTTGTGCGCTATCATTAGAAGTTATTTTCTGTTATTTAATTTATACTGTCTTTTCATACTGTCTTTTTGCTTATTGCCATTGGGAGCTCTCTAAAAATGCCTTTTCTCCTTACTCCTAGACACTGTAAAAGATTTAGTCCATAAGTTTAACTTGAAGCAAACTTCTCTACAGAATGTAGGCTTTAGGTGCATTTTTGGGTGGAGTATTTGTGTATGTGTGCACTGTGAGGTGAAAATGAGCAAGTCTCACCTTTAAAAAAAGATGATGATGCTGCTATATAACAGAATCTTGTTTCCATGGGTACCAAATCGTTGAGCTCTGAGGATGTGAAGCAATTAGTGGAGCCTGATGAATGTGTCTGTTTACCACTGCCTGATAACAGCCAAGGCCAGGTGGTAGTGTTTGTGTGTCTGTGTGCGTGTGTGGCATTTGTGCATTTTGTTGGATTTGCACACATGCTGTAATTGTATGAATGATTTTCAGGTCATAACTCCTGGCCTCTCTTTTCCAGTTCAACACCAGGGTGAAGAAGACGGCTTGTTTCGACCATCTGGTTCAAGCCAACGTGAGGAACAAAAAGCTGCTGAAGGATGCGGTGCAGAACATCACAGCTAAAGGAATTACAAATTACACAAAGGGCTTTGAGTTTGCTTTTGAGCAGCTCTCTGCGGTAAGCATGCTATTTTGTTAGACTTTGGGCTGATTGCAAGCACAAGTTGTAAAGCAAGTTTTGAATGAATGTTACCTGTAATGCCTCCTTGTTTTGACAGCCTCAGATTGTTGTGTTTTACTGCCATCTGCTGGTTAAATATGTTACCTTGACTCAATTGCCTGGCCAGTGACAGAAATAATGCAGTTACATTTGAATGACATGAACCTGGGTACTGGTCGAACAGTCCCAAATATTACCTCCTATTTTTATTTCTTAATCACTTTTTTGTGACCTGAAGGAAAAAGTCAAGAGAAACAAATACACCCGCACTTACGCTTATCTCTTTAATAATGTGAAACTAATGTCCAGAAGATGGACAACAAAATGTGCATCTTAGTGAGCCAGTGCAACTCCTTTTTCTCCTTCTTGTTTAGAATTTCTTTGAATGAAATAAAAATTTGTCCCAGCCTGAAATGCACTTCAATATAGCTCGTAATCTTGATTTAGAGTCTATAAATCTGTGTTCTTCACGCAAGAAGCAAATTTCATTACAGCAGTGTAATCTTCATAGTCCAACTGTAGGTTTAACATCCTGCTGTTGAAAATTCAAACCCAATCAGTAGGTTATGGCTTGAAATAGAAAACACACTTTTAATTAACATTTGTATGATCTGTGCCACTTTGATTATTTTCATGAATGACAGTCACTATGAATTATGGGATGTAATATAAAAAACAAAAATTATAAATTATAAAGGATTGTTCAGTGTATTCTGTGCTAAAGGAGGTAATAAAGGAAGCGCTGAAGCACCTTTCAGTGTTCAAATGTATTATTATTACTAATGCACAGAAGCGTCCAGTTTCTTCCCTCACTTATGAACCTTTCCTAAATGAAATTGACTATTCAACACCATCCCTGGTCTTTTACTGAATAATATTAATGCAGCAAGTTAGAAGTGTTGCATATTTGATGGGATTTGGAGTAAGATGTTTAGACTTTAAAGCCCTGCCAATGGATCCAAGAAGCTGCAGTGTTGATAACATGTCCTCATTTTGTGTTGGTCAAAGTGAAGCATGAATGGCACTGCATGAAAGGCAGGTGGATGAGGTTTTAGCCACTGGGAAAAATACATAGGATTTGTCTGTTCTCACACAGGTCATAGATGGGGGCAGCATGGTGGTGCAGTGGTTAGCATTGTTGCATCATAGCATAAAGGTTGTGGGTTCAAATCCTGGCTTGGCCTCTCTGTGTGGAGTTTCTGGGTACTCAAAGATTTCTGGAATGTATGACTATTTCTCCCTTGGATAAATTGTTAGATGCTCTCAAAGACTAATTGACTGGAGATTACTTCACACACAACATGTGGCTAAAATACATAATAAATAAAAACTTGTTTATTTTCTGTGATAGACTAATGTGAGCAGAGCAAACTGCAACAAGATTATCATGCTGTTTACTGATGGAGGAGAGGAAAGAGCCCAGGCCATATTGCAGAAATATAATGCTGACAAAAAGGTATACAGGAGACACACACACACACACACACGTTTCTGTTATTATAGAGGACAGTAAACTGACTAGCATTAATTCCCTGGAGATCCAAATCAACCCTATCCTTACTTTCTTTAACGAATTCTATCATACTTTGAAAGTTAATGATTAACATTATAGGAGTTTGCTTTTTGTCCAAACAAGGGAAGCTTAAGTAAAGGGATTTACATCAGACAATATGAACAATACAAGCACACACCCACTGACAAACTCATGTGTATGTTACATTTTTGGAAGTCCCCTTGGGTTGTGTTTCTGCGTTCACATCGTCTTTATGCAAAAAATTTGTTCACAACGCAGATGAATGTGTGAAACTAAGGCCTCACGCATTTTCCAAAACAGAACAGAGTGATTTTGTAGATGAACCAGCCTAAAGTCCAAAATTTTCATTTCTCTCTTTTTTCTTTTAGATTAACAAGCAAAAAAAAAAAAAAAAAATCATTTTATTTATGACTTTAGTTGTTTATTTACAGTTTATGCATCAGAAAAATGAGGAGTGAAGAAATGTCACTGGCCTCCACCTGTAAAACCATTACTGTTTGGGGGGGTTGTCTCATTGTTGCCCCTCTAGTGCACCTGCTGTTAATTTCATTAACACCAAAGCAACTGGAACTGATTGATAATCCTCTCTGTTACTTAACTGACCAGATCAACATCCTAGAAGTTGTACCCTGTTCCTTTAATTTTCTGAGCAGTATATTTTCAAATAAATACAGGCTTTAAACGGTCTGCAAATTATTTCATTTATTCAGAGGATTACACAAGGTTGCATCATTTAACATTGTAAGAGGTAAAGTTGTAAGATTATTTTTAATTCTATGCTTCAGGTTAGGATCTTCACCTTCTCAGTAGGACAACACAACTACGATAAAGGACCGATTCAATGGATGGCCTGCTCAAACAAAGGTACAACACAGATCCTACGTGTATCTGTGCTTAAACTGTTCTTAGTATTAGATGATGATGAGAACATGATGTCTACTAACCAGATGAGGAGGTCCACAGAGTGATTTCAACTAACTTAGAATGTTTAAGGACAGCATAACACACACTAGAAATGTCTCGAAAAGGGCACAGCATTAATGGGCAAAACCAGAAAACTGTCTTCAATTCTGTTAGTCATTTGCACTTCTTCAACATCTAAACAGCTCAAACAGGGATGACTGAACATTATTCACCCTGTAGATGATGCAAAAGGGAAGGACAATCTCATAACTGATGCACAAGCAAGAGATCTGGAAGGCAGTTATTTCATGTATTTATATGTGTCTGATAACCAAGCTTACACAATCAAATTTTATCTTGCAGTGGATTAAAGTACTTATTCATTTATACTATATTGTTTCCTAAACATTTATCCAGGTTACTTCTATGAGATTCCTTCCATTGGAGCTATCAGAATAAACACACAGGTGATTATTATTATTATTATTATTAAGAATGTTATTTAATTTGGGCCAATTAAGAAATGCATTTTATCCAAAATAAAGTGGAATATTAGATGGTGTTATGTGTCCCATTTAGGAATATCTAGATGTTTTGGGAAGACCTATGGTCTCTAGCAGACAAGCAGGCCAAGCAAGTCCAATGGACTAACGTATATCTTGATGCTCTGGTATGTTTTTTGTAATTTATGTTATAAATTTATATTTCTTATGAAAAAATCAACTGTGTTGCTCTAAGTCTTGATTTACTCTACTCAAAAATGTTGCTGAATTGTGCTTTTGCTTGATTGTCAATCAGGAGCTGGGTCTCGTCATCACTGGAACACTACCTGTATTCAACAGAACCAAGACTATAGATGAAAGAAATGGAGAGGTATAGTAAATAAATGCATGACGCATCAGTATATGCCTGATTGTCGTATCTGTCCTTATCTTTTCTCTCATACTTCCCATTAGCGACAGAATCAGTTGATTCTTGGCGTAATGGGGATTGACGTGTCTCTTGATGACATCAAGAAGCTCACGCCACGCTTCACAGTGAGTGTAACACCCATACCTGTTTGTGATCATGTGCATGGAGACAAATGTATTTGTTGTAAAGGAGCAGCTTTACAAGACTTGCTCCATTGTAAAGAACTTGCTCAGATGTTTCCATCTGGAGCAGTTAGTGAGTGATGTGATTCATTAGATGGCTTGTTCTTTTACAGTCTCTGTTTAAAAAAAGGTCATCCACAGATAAGAATGATTTTGTTATTAATTACTGGTCCTTTATTCCGTTGTGTACTCATATATTTTTGGACCAGTGAAGACCTTCTTTTACACTTTTTTGACAGTTCCCTGCCATGTAGTAAATGTATCAAAATCAGTGGATTTTCTGGACATAAATATTAGATTCCTTTTTCTCTGTTCCTCCTTTGCATCAGATTGGTCCAAATGGATACTACTTTGCCATAGATCCCAACGGATATGTCTTGCTGCACCCCAATCTCCAGCCAAAGGTTTGGCATCTAGTCTTATAAATAGCATTGTGCGGCTCACTAGGTCCATGTCTGAAAGCATTACATTATATTGGAACCATTTTTCATGGTTTCACAGTAACTGTTTGCACTCAGTGAATATTATTCTAGTTAGCATATGGTGCAGACTCCTTTAAAACTTTTCCACATTCACCATGTCACCTCATCAGTCTTCATAAAGTGAATCTATTTCTCAGTTAGAGTATGACTTGATATCATCAGTCCTCAGATATTGGCTAGAAGGTCACTCCCCCCCATATGGGATTAAATAGATATGTAGACTTGGCAATGAACTGGGATATATTTTTAAGAATGGAAGATAAAAATAAGCCCTTTGGGCTATTCTAAAGATAAAATGTTTCACAGTTACAGCCTTAACTATAATTTGACTTACTCCACTGTCATGCTACTGCTGTGTTTTTTGATTTCTCACAACATAAATTAAGATTTACAAAACAAAGATTGCTTTTAGAATAGCCATTACTGCATCAAGTTTCACCCAAATAAATAATTTAATATTGTAGTTTTAAAAATTAGATAACATTTAAAATTCAAATACAAAGGAAACGCTTCCATATAAAGTAAGGAGAGTGTCACCGAGCATACCAACTTTGATGCAGTCTTTCTTGACCTGTCAAAGGCCCTGACTCGATCTTACAATTCCTCAAATAAATATATTAGAACTTCTTGCCACAGGCGTGCATTAAGATGGGGCCCATTATGAGTTAACCATAACCTCACAGGTGGTCTCTGACAACTTTTCAGCAAATCTTTGTGCATTTCACTACCTGCAGCTTGAGGCAAGTAAGCACTCAGAGATTACATAAGGGCAATATGCTGCCTAGAAATTCAGAAGGGCACTTCTTAAATCCTTTAAGATGCACTTCATCTATCAATCCATTCTCCACACTCAGATCCATTAAGACTAACATGCTTTGAGCCACTTATTTTAATTATTAGTTTAAAAAGTTTTTTAATTAATTAGAATGTTTTCAATCCACAAAAAAGCAAAACAAAGGAACAAAAACATATTATAACTGCAACTTTTGGCTTCTGAAAGTAAAATTAAGTTGAATGAATGAATACCTTTATCTGTCCCACAATGGGGAAATTACAGATTATTACAAGTTATGTTTACAGTTATCAGTTGAAAACTTCTATAAATAGTAAACATGGGAAAAATGAGGAGACTTTGGTTATGGCATGGAGTATGTTTATAAATGTTTATATATTCGTGTCTTTCTCGTTTAATGTATACTGCAAAGCTAAAAATTATTTGTTTGTTTTATTTTGCAAGCTGGTGTGTTTATTTTATTTTTCTCCACTACAAAAATATTTCAACCATCTCAAAATTCAGAGACATCAAAGTTTATCTTTGCATCTTTTCATAAATTTCCTAGAAGAGGATTCATTACAGGAAGCTCAGACTCAATAATAAGTATGCTGTCACTTTTCATGAGGTGAGATAAAGTAGATGTACTGTAGTTTGCAGAAGTAGTCATGTAGTATTTTCTGTAGATGAAGAGATTTCAATAGATGAAGAAGCAATAACCATAACTATCACTTTTTGCAGAGTATCTGGACTCTGTTGTAGTTTGCAATTCTATCTGAATTCCTGTCTCTCTCTCTCTCTCTCTCTCTCTCTCTCGCTCTATATATATATATATATATATATATATATATATATATATATATATATATATATATATATGAATGATCTCTGTATATGTATGCATGTTTTAAAAATTTGAGTATATTTTGCCATTATGCACATGCATCAGGGTGAGTATATTCTGTGTCAGGGTTCATACTGAGAAGAAGTAAGTGAAAATTGTTAATGGTTTAAAAAATTTCATAATTGTATATGTCACTATTTATTCAAATTTAAAGATGGCACCTCTCCATAATTTGCCCCTGGTAGGATCTCCCAAGGCAAGTTGGTACCAGTCCTTATGTCGAAAAAAAAATCAAGGGTTATCAAGGGGGCGCATCTGGTGACCGAAGTCTTAGCTCATGGGGTCCGGATTGGCTACATGGGTCCGCCCCCCTGTAGGTCCAGCACCCAAAGGAGGGGCTGTAGTGCTATGGTGCCTTGTGGATCCGGTGGCAGTCAGGGGCAGAGGTCCTGGCACTTTGATCCTCAGCTTCCTAAACTGCCTTATGGTACATGGAACTTCACTTCTTGGGTGGGGAAGATCCTGGGTTGATGTGTGAGGTTGGAAGATACCGACTACATATAGTTGGGCTTACCTCATCACACATCTTAGGCTCTGGAACCAGTTTCCTGGACCAGGAGTTGGAGTCTGTTCCACTCTGGAGTTGCCCTAAGTGAGAGGTGGCAGGCAGGGGAGGGTTTGCATGTATCCCCCCCAGTTCACCACCTGTACGTTGGGGTACATGCCCCAGTCTGCAAGATCTTCAGTTCCCACATCTAGCAGAGCTTCAGTTGCATCTTGAGGGAGGCTGGGGACAATGCATCTAAGAGGAACATGTTCTGCACCTGCATTGCTGGGGTTGTTGCAAGGAGCTGCAGCTGGAAAGTCATTGGTGAGTGTTGTGGCATTAATCCCAGAACCAGATGGTGGATCCTTATCAAACTTGGTTAACCTGTGGGACTCCAGAGACAGCTAACAGGTACCAGCATGCCAAGAGGAGAGCATCTCTGGCAAAGGCTGAAACAAAAACTTTGTTGTGGGAGGAGTTCGGTGAGGCCATGGAACAAGATTTTTGGCTGGCCTCAAAGCAGTTCTGTAAGACTCTTTGGGAGGGTGAAGTGGTCCTCTACTCACACTGTATATAGTGTTAGTGGGATGCTGCCAGCCTCAACTGAGGATAAAGTCTGAGGATATAGTGGTGGAAAGAACACTTTAAAAACCTGCACAATCCCACTGTCATGCCAGCTGTAATAGAAGCAAACTCAGGGCATGAGGGGGAAGGAATTTCTACACACTCAGTCTATTATGGGGGTGAAGTTACTGACGTAGTTAAACAACTGCACAGTGGAAGGGCCCCTGGGGTGGAGCAGATTCGCCCTGAGTTCCTTAAGGCTCTGGATGTTTTGGGGCTGTCCTTGTTGACACCTCTCTCCAACATTGCTTGGAGGTCTGGGGCAGTGCCTCTGGATTGGCTGACAGGGGTGGTGGTTTGTCTGTTTAAGAAGAGTGTGCTCCAACTTTAGGGAAATCACACTCCTCAGCCATCTTGGGAAAGTACTGTATATGCTGGTGTACTAGAAAGGAGAGTCCATCCATTAGCTGAACCTCAGAGTCTGGAGGAACAATGCATTTTTTGTCCTGGTTGCAGAACACTGGACTAGGTCTTTATCCTTTCAAAAATATTTGAGAGTTTGTCCAACTAGTTTATCTGTGTTTTGTAAATAGAAGGCATTGGACCACGTCCCTCAGGGTGTCCTGTTGGGGGTGCTTCAGGAGTATTGGGTTTCATTCAGTGCCCACTCTGAGTCCAGGATGAGTTGCTGTCCCAAGTGGAGGACTATCTCAGGATCTTGTTCACAATTGAGATGAGTTTGAAGCATGGGATTGACAGACAGATTGGGGCAGCATCTGCTGTCATGCGTAGCTGTATCGATCTGTTGTGGTGAAGAAAGAGCTGAACTTAAAATTGAAGCTGTCAATTTACTGGTCAGTCTGTGTTGCTACCGTCACTTATGGTATTGACTGAAAGAATGAGGTTGCAGATACAAGCAGTGGAAATGATGTTTTGTTCAAAGGGTGACTGGGCTCTCCCTCTGAGATGGGCTGAGGAGCTTGGTCAGTTGAGAGGTACTCAGAGTAGACCTGCTGCTCCTCCACATCGAAAGGAGACAGTTGAGATGGTTCAGTCATCTGACTAGAATGCCTCCTGGAGGTGTCCCATGTGAGGTGTTTTTTGGCATTTCTTACTGGGGGAAGGCTGTGGCCGTAGGACTCACTGGAGAGGTTTTATCACTCAGCTGGCTTGGGAATGAATCAGTGTCCCTGTGAATGAGCTGGTGAGGACAGTCTGGGATTCTCTGCTTAGACTGCTGGTCCCGCGACTCAAACCCAGATAAAAAGTAGAAAATGGATGGATGGATAAAAGATGGCAGCATTAGATAATAATAATAAAAAAAAAGGAATATATACAGTGAATACAAAAAAATGACTTATTTGATTTTTACCTTTTGTAGAGAGTGTCTGGTGCATTTTTTAATGTTCTGTTTTGCATATAAATACTTGTTATTGTACTTTCATTATATAAGTGTAGGTGAACAACTACACGGTAACAATAATTCAGGGGGTAGCAGAAGGAGAATAGAGGTGCCATAGTACTGTTTTGTCATTATATTTTACATTAATAATGTGACAATATGACTTCAGATTTCTTTAAATCTGTAAATCTATGAGCCAAAAGCAACCTTATTGTAATAACACAGACACTCAAACATACATAAGCATCAAAGGTATTATCTGAATTATAACATGTTAATGTATCATTCAAACAAGCTAGTTTTCCATCAGCCTTCCTCACTTTTTAAGTATGTAAGGCTCATTGTCTGAATGGGAGATTGTATGAATACTGATGGGCCTCTCTCTTTCTCTCTTTCATACTGTCTCAGCTCTCTCTGTATTTGATTATGTTTGTGCATATTTCATATTCATCACACAGACCTACCCTGCTGCTAGTGTTTTCATTCTGCTCTCACATCCCATCTCTACTCACTACGTTGTTGACATACAGTGCTCCCTTACATTCTTACCATTTCTTTTTTAACTCCTTATGTCTCATTTGATCTTTTTTTCTTTGCCGTTCGCACCATCCACTGTTCCCATTTCCGTTCTATTCATTTTCTTTCCTGTCTAGCTTATGTTTGATGTTTAATTCTGTATCACTCAGTGTTGTATCTCTTGATCTTTTATTCTTTCTTTTCTCATTTTCATGTTGAGATGCTTCGTCGTCATCATCTTCCTTTGTTGCTTCAATTTATTTCACTTACATGTAAGAACCTTGACTTGTGCCCTTTAGTGTAAATGATTATTTCAGTTATTGCTTTTCCCACACTTTATCTTGATTTTAAAACTGAACAAAAGCAAAGTTCTTCTTCTGTCTCCAACATAGCCTACTTTAAAGTCAAATTCTATATTTGATTTGAAGTACTGTATGTACAATGTATACCACCATGCAAGAAACTATGTAGAAAACATCACTTGAACACTGCTATGCACTCACCACATTACCCTTCATTTTGAGTGAAAACTAAGGACAGACTGGTATCAGATTCCATGTATTGCTGTTTTATAGAGAAGCACAAGATTACTGCTACTATTTTATACCACCATAAAGCCACTCAGACGTATAGAGTTTTTAAGAGAGGACATTCATAGAGTTCAGTGTCACTTTGTATCAAATCTGATTCAGCTGTGTCTGATGTCAGATATATAGTCAAAGTGCTGCCATATGTTAGCCTCTTTTTTTTTATGCCCAGGATTTGACTAGATTCATGTGTTGAGGAAAATTAATGAATTGACCAGAAAGAGAACATCTTAGTACAACTTACTGATGTCCTTCACAAATTAGTAGTAGTGTTTTGTGTATAATAATATTAAAGAAATCCTAAAAGGTATAAATCTCTGCTAGTTGTTAGCTATATTTGGTAATAACTGAGATTTCATGAGCAATATGCAGGGTGAAATTGCAAATTTATCAGAAGAACTAATTTCCATGAGAGTATTGCTATGTAATTGTTAGTGTCTAAACTGTCACAATAATACATATGCATGCATATTTAAGTTATCGATAAAGCAACTTAGCAGCTACAGGTTGAGCTTAGAGGGCAGTTTCCATTTTTTAGTACCTTAAAATTATTTTTTTTGCCATTTATTTGAAAAAAAAATTTTAAATTAGGGAATAAAGAATAAGGAATGGAACGAAGGAATCTCATATAGCTGCTCTGACCACTTCAAACCTGTTCCTATAAAAACAAAAGCATTTTTCCTGGACAACTTTCTAACAAGAGAGGTTCTCGCAAATACAAAATTACCTTTTAAGAAACAGAAACAGAAGGAAGTGACATCAAACAGTGAAGTGATGCAGACAGTGCATTATAAACAACAAGGAAGTGACTATGAACAGTGATAACTACGCAGCCTTGCTTTAGTTTGGTGTCACTCACAGCAGGCTGTGTGTAAGATAAGACAGATTTTATTGTTTTATTTAATCTAAAAAATCCTAAAATGTATAAAAACTTACTTTTGTGGCTTTATTATTCTTAATGATGTACTTTGAAAATGTTAAATGCAGTATGATTTAAATATAGCTTAAGCTGCCTTACTTATGCATTTAATTGTCAAAATACAGAAGAATCTGTGTTAGACTGATGGTGAATAACAATAACTGGTGAATAACAATTGTCAAATAGTCCTCTGGAACATTTTTCTGTATCAGCTCAGTACACTTTAGATTAATTGATATGTCTAAAAACTAATATTTTTATGTAAACAGTATTTCCAGCTCAACTAATCAAAAGTCTAAAGATGAATCAAGTCTCTTCTGTATTTTGACTGCACTGATCTTGATGTCTTGTGTCTTTAGATTGAGTTGCTTGTAGTCAATCTTAAATTATGCTTCTCTTCAAAGTGAAACATTATCCTTTCCCCAGAATCCTAAATTTCAGGAGCCTGTTACTCTGGACTTTCTGGATGCTGAGCTGGAGAATGACATCAAAGTGGAGGTACAGCATGTAGAAACACAAAAGCCCCCATTCTCTTCAATCAAACACACAAATAAAATCAACGCTTGCCACACAAACAGATAGGTATCCAAATGTCTTGTCATGAAACTGCTAATCTTAGTCTTTGCAAGTGATTTTCCAGGTGACCATAACTTGTTGATATGAAGTTATGAGACAAAATTAAAATTAAGTGATCATCGGCGAATCATCACATGAAAGTGTAACTACACAGTTTTGTTTTCTCTGTGTGTAGATCAGGAGAATGATGATTGATGGTGAGACAGGAGAACGCACTATTAACACGCTGGTGAAAGCTCAGGATGAGGTAAGGCAAAACACTAAAAGGGATTAGCATATTACAGTGACATAAGCGATGGAAATTTGTACAATAAACAAACCCAGGCACAAGTTACAGTATAATTTCAAAAATCAAAACTTTGTGAATGAGGCATGGAAATGCCTGTCAAAATGCTACAGGTGCTGTAAACTATAGACACAGTAAAATGATTGAGCCATATCTGCATATTAAGGCAGCAGTTAGTATTAATATGTATTAGGTACAATGTGTGTTAAATTTTTATTCGATTTAAATTGTATTTCCTGCTGCAAGTTGTCACTTGTTATTTGTTGTCGCTTTCTATAATGAAGATCCTCTTACAGTGGGGATTTTATGGACTATCCACTTGTACAAGTGTGGTGCTGCTGATGTGCCAGACTTTGATTATTTAGTTCTTTATTTCTCAAAACAAAAAAAGGACCTTACCATTACAGAACAATTCTGAATTCTGTTTTTTGTATGCATCATCTCTGACAGAGGTATATAGATAGAGGAGTCAGGACCTACACGTGGGCACCAGTCAATGGAACAGACTACAGGTGAGACATATTACAAACGAGATATTTTGTAATATCTATTTCTGTAAGGTTTGTCAAGCTGCTTTTATGTCATTTCAATCCCACTAACTACTGAGACATCAAATGTTGGAAGATGCTGCTTAAGCCAACAGGGGTCACTCTCCTGTTTCGAACATCAGGCTCTGTTGTTTAAGAAATACATTTAAAGAATCATATGTGTAATTCACCAAACATGCACCAAAAAATGTTGTTTTTCTGAATAACAACTTTTAAATTATATTTTCACTGGTGTGCTGTACAGTTTTACTCAAATTGCCACAAAATGTTACCTTTAAGTGTGACTGTCATCATATTCTCTGCAGCCTGGCCCTTGTTTTGCCTAAATACAGTGAACACTTCATTCAAGCTAAACTAGGGGAAGATATCAAACAAGCCATGTGTGAGTATGACATATACAGTCATGATAACCAGCATGCAAACAAATTATTACCCGCATGCATACTCTCTTTGGATTGTCTCTTGAGTATCCCCACTTGCTTTATAGCAACTCCTTTGTATTTACTGCTCAGAAATCCCTACAGAGCTTTTCTTTTGTAGTGTAACCCACTGGTCAGTCACCCTTCACTCCCACACAACCTCTTCCACATGCTTTCCCTCTCACATACCCAGCCCAAGCACTGAGTCTTTTGATCCTGTCTCTTTTTTGCACTTCCATCCTTCTTTACTCCCTTCATCTGGCCCCTATTCTGTCTTATGTGAAGAAGAGGCCTCTCTCATCTCCTCATTATCTCCTCCATTACTAAACTGGTTGTTTTGGTTTTTTTTGCACATTACACTTTTAAAAATATTTCTGTAGCCAATTATATCTCTCTTCCTGTCATTAAGTCCAACTTTTCTTTCCTAAATTTTGAAGCCGGGTGATGACCTACCTTAAGCAGACATACCATGGGATTTTTTTTCTATCTAATCTGTCCTCACCTCACACTCTTCATTCTTCTTCATAACCCAGCTCGCCCTCCCTTTTATTCTTTTTTCTTCAGCCTATTTATTTATTTATTTTCACTCTATGCTCCCAAAGCTATCTGTACAATGCAATCTGGCCGCTTCTTTTAGCACATCAGAGCATAGCGAATATAATAGTTGCTTATAAATCACCAAAACATAGTTCAAGCACATGCTGACACATACAACACATTCTGCATGCCACTCTTTCTACAATTTCTTGCATTTTGATTGTGATGCAGCTTTTCTCTCTCTTCTCTTGCTTCTACACTGGGATTTTGCAGCTTCTTCTTGGGGCAAGTGAATTACTGTTCTGTGTCCTCTGTGTTCTTCTCGCTATGTGGTGCCCTTCCACTGCATAAGCTTGTCTTGTTTGATATGTTGCATTTCACAAAATATTGTTGGGGATGCTCGGGCTTATAAAAGCATGGGTGGTCATTTTGATCAAAGGATCTAATTAGCAGAAAGAAAAAAAAAACTGGATTCAGCGCATAACTGGCTTTAGTTATTTTTTTGCTAACTTTGATGTAAATACCACAAAGCATAAGCAACTAATGGTGTAGCTATTCCAGCAGATGAGATCTTGACTAACTCTTTCAGCCTCTGTATCACTCCCTCGCTTGCCATAACAACTCTGTCACTGTGCCATAAATGCTGTGCAGAACGTTTACAGGCCTGTTAAAGAAAGTAGCATGCTGTGGTTTAGTGCCACAATCTGCTCTGATAGGAAGATTGGATTCTAAAGTTCTCCATACAGCCGTATTGAGTTTCCATTTGGAGCCAGACCACCAAAACACCACCTTAATCCATCTTACCTATTTCCTGCAATGCTTGGTTTCTGCAGCCACTTGTTGTGTCCTGCGATATTAGATTGTCCATAAGCAAAGGGTGTGGTGGATATTGTAGATTTTTTTCTTTATCTATATACAGGAATTTTGTATTTGTTGAATACATGACCTAATACTGCAGTAGAGAGGTGGTGACAGATAAGTAAAGAACAAAAAAACTACAGATGAATGAACATGTGGAAAGTCATGGGACATAAAGACACCCTTTCCAGTCTGTAGAAAGAGAGAGTGACGATGAATCTGCTTGTTATGTTTTATATGTGAAGGACATTGTTTCATCCTGCACCAGATTTCCATGACCCCAAGGAAACTCAGTACTCAGTAATTGTTTTTGCAGGCTGCACTGCACGAGTCAATATATTTTAAAGGCAATGTCCAAGTACTTCTCTCATTTTAAGAGACTAGTGAATGACGGCCATTGATGTCTATCATGTCATTTATATGATAAGAATTACCAAACAGTTTTCTTTTAATAAAATCACAAGAACTCATAGCAAGTGACACCCTGGAAGAATTTTTTTTTCTCATACTGTTGTATATTTACATCGTATTTCCTTGTATTGACATGGTCTACCCCACCTTTCATTGTTTTTATGTTCTGCTTTTCTACAAAGTTCAATCAATCCCTTATATATATATACACAAGATTTTTTCTATTAGAGCTAATATGCTTTCAGTCCAGCATAGTATTTTATTACCTACTGTAGGGAATATTCAGAGATCTCAGCATATCTCCAGGTATGACATCAGTTTGTCAGATGACAAACTCATGTGTATCACTCTTTGTCTTTCCTACTTTCACCTCTCCTCTGCTTTTTTTCTCTGGGGTCACAACAGGGCAAGAAGGCAAGTATTTCTCAGACAGTTATTCTCTCGTAGCTTCCCACTCTAACTCCATTCACACTCTCTTCCTTAATCCATCACCTCATATCTGTCCCAGCTCTCTTGTGTCTGTGTGTGCCTATGGATTTTGGAACCTTTTATGGAATGTGCACTCTTGTTTCAGTGCGTAAACCAAATGAATTTCTGTTTGTCTGCTTGTCATGTCATCTCATAGTGCACAATTTCATTGTAGTCATCACACATTTAAGCTACTTAATCGTGGAATACATATATATTTTTGGAAGTTCTGTAATATCTGAGAATATAGAGCCTTAACAAGGTTGTTTTTGTTTTGTCTTTCTTTTTTTTTTTTGTTAAAGTCATGGAGACCTTACAGCAGGAGAATTTTGAAGAGTTTGGTTACACCTACATTGCTCCACGGTGAGTGGTCTTCACATTTACTATACAGCCTCAATATACTATACTGGAGTTTCCTGCTGACCAATATTGTTTCTTAAGGGAGTACTGCAAAGAGCTGAAGCTGTCACTCAACAACACCCAGTTTCTCCTCGAATTCAACCAGTACATTGATAGAAACACTCCAGATGCTTGTGAGTGATCCATCTTTTTCCTACACTGTTTCTACTCATAGTGGATGTGTATATATATATATATATATATATATATATATATATATATATATATACCTAAAACATTAGACAATGTGTTGCATTCCCAAGGGTGTGTATTAGTTGACATTTGTATGTATTCATGAATGGCATATTTTACAGTTTGTCATGGTCTAAAAGATTTTCCACTTTCAAATCTTGATGACCAGGATCTCAAGGTCAGAGCATGACTTTGACCATTGCTCACTATACTCTAAGCAGGATGATATCAGACTCATCGACTGAGTTTCCAAGAAGCTTAATGCTGTCATGCCACACAATGACTCATAGTGTTCGATTTGTCATTACCTAATGGATCTCACCCCAAGTATGGCTTACCACCATCATCCAGCTAATGGATCAATGTACCATGATCCATTTTAACCCAAGGTCAAGTCATATACTTTGGCATCGATGCTCTTTTTGCTGCTGTTTATGCAGCATGGTGAGTCATTGTGAAATGTTATGGACATGATTTAAAACAACACTCAGGAGATGTTGTGTTGAAACCATATGGATAAAGAAATGTGCTTGAATGATTTCATTTTGAAAAGCACGGTTTTGAGATTTAAACTCAGCATCTTGGCATCATCTCCCTCCTAAATATACAACAGCCAATCCTTCACAAAGTCCACCCGCTTTCTGAATAGTAATAGCCACACAAGTCTCCCTGCTGCATGGTTTTCGGACAGCTGCCATTAGATCATTTTTTCCCATTCATTTAACTAGAGAACAACTTTGGCTGGACACAGCTGCTCTTTTTCAGACCCTGACATTTACCTTCATGATAACTAGTTTTATTCTTACATTTAGCAAACGAGAATGTCTGATTGGGCTCAGTTCACTGGTGCACATTCCAAAAGCATAACTTATTAATGTTCCCTGCCCAGATTTGTAAACAATAGACTGCAGCTTTTTCCATTACTATAATTCACCTGTCACACACTGTTACTGTAGTGCTGTAATGCCTGAAATATGTAAAATATACCTTGTCTTTAATCCATAGGTAATGTGTCCCTTGTGAGTCGGCTGATCCTTGATGCAGGTCTGACAGCTGAACTGGTTAAACTTTGGAACGAGCAGTCCATGTGAGTGCCAAAACTTTTAGGTCCTCTCTGTTATAAGCAATGCAGATAAAATAAAGCTGAAAGTCTGCTCTTCAATAAAATATTGATTGTTTGATTTTAAATGAAGTGGTGCTCAGAGGCAAAAGGGATATATTAGTAAATATCTTGTAGCTTCATCAAATGTGTGCAAACATTCATGAAAACAGTATATAAGGTAAAAACAGAGTTTGTACAATTCTACTGAGCTTGAAAGTCAATATTTGGTGTGACCACCTTTATTTTTCCACACAGCCTGAACTCTCCTTGGGAAGCTTTTGTTTTTGCCCCACTCACATTTTTACCTTTCAGTGCATGGATGAGCTTTTGAGTGGTCTTCAGGAATAGGTGTCCAGGATTCTTGAAGGACATTCCAAAGGTCCTCTCAAGCTTTTCAGATTCTAGTGCATGGTGGATCAAAATCAGATGGTACTTTTCAGTGTTTTGAATTCTGTCAGTTTTGACAAAATCCCCAACACCACTGGTTGAAATGCAGCTCCAAACAATAACAAAGTTTCCACTATGTTTTGCAGATGGCTGTAGACACTCACTGTTGGTACTCGCCTGACCTGCTCCACACATAATGATGATGATTTGAACCAAAAATTTCAAATTTGGGTTAATCACTCCATGAGACCTGATGCCACTGATATTCAGTCCAGCTCTTGTGTAATTTGGCATACCTCAGCCTTTTCTCTCCGTTTCCCTTCCTTAAAAATGACTTCTTGACAGCCATTCTTCCATTGATGCAATTTCTTACGAGGCTGCAGCACACAGTAGATGGATCAACTGAACGGCTAGATATATCTCTCAAGTTCTGTACTCTTTGCTATTTCTTATAGACATGACTTTCAGATATGATTGTCTGCTGTAGATTGTTTTATAGCCCTGTCACTTCTTCTTCTGTTCTCAATTTCTTCCTCAAAACTCAACTTTTAAAGACAAGTTTTCTGCTAAGAAGTCTTTGAAAATCACCTTATTGGTACAAAATAACATTTTATGTCTGTCAAACTATGATGTATTTGGCAGGTTTTGAGAATTGACTGAAGAAATGGAGACAAATGTATTTTTCAACAGGCTGAGAATGACAAACCACCTAAAGATACAATTTAGAATTGTTTCTTTGCTAAGTTGTCTGTTATGTATAGAGATGACACTGGTTCACCCCTTGAGTCTAGGCCCTCTTTTATGCTTCAAAGGTCAGTGTTAAGTGCCTTAACAAACAAACAAACAAACAAACACACAAAATTCCTCTTAAATGGTTAGCTAAAAGAACTGGACTGAAAATGAGTGAAAAAGCAGTCAATGTCCAAAGACAGACTTTGAAAGACCTTCAGAAAACCTGGGGAACTATTACTCAAGACCATCCAGTCATCCACCCATCCAGACTAAGTGTGATTTATAAGACCCTTATGGACGAAAAAGGCTTTGGGTCTTTAGTTTGCCATCAGCATATTGGGGTTTTCTCCAGTAGACGAGATGGTTGCTTTGCTGCATCTCTGGGCTGGGGAATTCCTTTCTTGGGGTCCCTGAGAGAGGTGCTGGAGGAAGGGCCTGCCTGAGCTGAACCTGAATGGTGTTCTGCAAGACCACTATAAAAAAAAAATTACAAGAAAGTCTGGCTCCTTGGAAGGAATACAAAGAAATGATGGGTGGTTCAAGACTTTTGCACAGTACTATATACATATAGAGTACTGTGCAATGGAAAACTGTTCTGTTTGTACACCACTGTGCTGAACTACCATAGCTGATGATTACTTCATGCACAGTTTATTGGCTGAGTCACATTTCACTTCTTTCTTCTCCACTATGGATGATTTGATCACAACTTATGAGTGAAATATGATGAAAGCAAAGCATAAAATGCATATTACACCCAACCATACTGTGCTCTGCCAAGACGCTGTTTTGAGAGGAAAATAAAATAATTACATCAGTGTGTGTGCTTTTATGGTATGCCCCCTTGTCTGTAATAATTCCAGCACACTTTCACACACGCAGAAGGGTATCTGTCTAACATTGTGACATATAGATACAAGTGAATGGGTGTAAAACAGTTTGTGTCTGTAGTCTGATCTCAGTTCACAAATGGTCCTTTTCTGCAATTGTGAGTGTGATTGACTTTGATTTTCTGTTGCTCTCCATGTTCTCAGGGATGGGATTGTAGCCAGGTTTGTAGCCACAGATGGAGGAATCACAAGAGTCTATCCAAGAAGGTACTCTGTTTTTTTCCTCTTAGTTTCACTGCTATCTTTAGCTTTGGGAAATAGCATTCGATGCTTTCCCCAGGGATCTTGTCGTGAAAATGTGTAAAATGAAAATTGATACAGACTGTAATATTCTTAGGTTGAATGCTTTTGGCTGCTTTACTCACCTGCTTCGCTGGGTTATTTTATAGAGCATAGAGGATTAAACTCTTTTAGCTGAACTCCCAGAGCTTGCCAGGCCAGCACAGGACAGGGGTCAAAACTACACAAACCACAGCCAAATACAGCAGATTTTCCTCAATTTCTCCTTAATTGCCTGAACTACATTTAGGGGCTCCACTTTTTCAAAAATAACATTGTGACTGAAAATGGATGCGCACAGTCTTATTTCTCACAGTAAAACATAATATACGGTTAGTTATTGCTCTTGCTGGAAGATTTTATGTATCGCCTATCAAGGGATGTTTAGACATATCAAACACATTTACTTGGTGTTTTATGGCTGTAATAGACCACATATAATATTACACACCTATATTAATGTTTTCAGCGCTGGGGAAGAGTGGACTGAGAATCCTGAGACATATGAGTCAAGCTTCTACAAGCGGACCCTGGACAATGAAATTTATATTTTCACAGCTCCATCTTTCAACGGTGAGCTTTCTGAAAGGTTTGGATTTGCATGCACATTTCTTTGTGTGAGTATCTTCAGTGTGGTCTGGCACTGAGCCTTTTCTGTTCTCTGTCTTTGGACGCCATCCCAATCCTACTGGCAAAGATCAGGCTCTCAGGCCTCTGATATCACTCTCTTTATACTTCTCCTTTTCCCGCTGTGTCTTGAAGTGCTCATCCCCACCTTTCCTCCCTCCTGTCCCGTATACTTCCTGTCATCTCCACTGATCACTTTAACAGACATCAGGGCAGTGATGAAGCCATGCTTAAAGCTGCAGTACATGTGACTGGATTAACACGTGCTTGCTTTACAGACTCTGCTCTTGTAAATTACAGTAGCTAGAAAGTATGGAATCTTGCACTGAGAGTAGACCTTTCTCTCTTCCTCATGCTTTTAAACATGATTTCAGTTAAATTGCCGTGATAACATTTCGTCTAACCTTGTGCATCCTTTCCAAACTGCAGCAGAGAGCAGAGAGCCAGTGTCTGAGTCAGGTATTCTAGTGAGCAAATCAGTGGATCTTGTCATTAATGAAGTCACACTCAAACCAGCAGGTCAGTCTTGCTAATACCATACTGGTTGCTTCTTATGATGAAACACTATTGAAAAGACCTCTGTCTGATTTGCGGTTTGTTCTGCAGTGGTGGGAGTGAAACTGAATGTCTCATTCTGGATGAACAGTTTCATGAATGCTACACTAAAACTGAATGTAAGTTACACTTTATTGTTTAAAATATCTGACAAATGTATCTATTACTGTGTTTATTTTTATTTTTTTTGCTTCATTCACATTTTTACCTTTCAGTGCAAGGATGAGATTTGTGGCTGCCTGAGGAATGACAAGGTGCAACCATATGAAATACTACTTATAAAACATTACCTGTTATTAACTATTACACATAGACTGAGCCTGACTCAAATATATTATGTTACGCATTTAAATACATATTTTTTTCACATTTTTTTCAGTTGGTTAACTTACCTTTTTATCCTCTAGCACGTGGACTGTGTGATTTTGGATGATGGAGGATTTCTTCTCATGTCCAACAAGGATGAGTACATTACCCTGGTGAGTAATCATCAGCAATCTTTACATTATTGCAGCCATGTAAGCATCACTAATTTCACTTTTTCTTCCTACAAACTATGATCCTAAAAAGCTGTGGTCACAGATTTCACCCTTTCTAAACCTAAGGGTTTGCCAGCAGTCATGTTTCTTGTCTTTTCTATTAATTTTTCTACTTGTCTACATACCCAGCTCCTCTTACCTTTGACAGAGAAATTCATCAATCATATATAGAGGTCAGATAAAGGACTTATGACTCATTTACAACAATGGCCTGTTTGCTTTTAGCTGTACTTCTCTACTATAGCAGTACACCCATGTGTCTGGTAAAGTAGAGCTCTAGACACTGGACGAAGATCAAAGGGAAGGCTCCAATGGGTCTTAGTCAATCATGGAAGCTGTACTGAACTGTTTCCCCTGTGTATGTGAGAAGTCCGCTCAACTGTGTTAACTCCACTCTTTTAGGCTGCCTTCAGCCCCAGCCTGTCAGTTGTAGGATATACTGTGGGTTCAGAAACATTTCATGTCAGTCAAGACAGGACATCTGCTGTCTTTGATCCATTCTACCATCACAAAATCTGACACATGCAGTTTACTCTGAGTATTATTTTCCACATTGTGAAACATTTGATGCCTTCAGAGACTATGCAAAACTTTTTTTTATGGTATTGTAGAAAAGTAGTTATATGCTGTGACAGTAGTTCTATGATCCATAGACAGGAGACCCTCATTAGGCTTAACAGCACACCTCTTTACTTAGCTATGATATTAGCCTTCATTTAACAAGGAAGTGGAACTCGAGATTAAGAATCTCATTTTGTGCTTTGGATTCAGATATTTTATCTAGGATGTTTTTCAGTGGCAGAGAAAACTTACAGTAAATGCTTAGTAACCTGACTGCTCATACACTGGCTTCACCATTCGAGTGCTCTTTTGAGTCAGCATGAAAAAATCCTGTGACAGTGCCCCCAGTCTAGCATCAACATGTGTAGTTAGTGACTGGAGTGTACCACCACTCTGCATCTGAGCATTGGATGGTGAAAAGGTTTTGTCACACATAGCACTGCCAAAATGTATATGCCATTCATATAATTTCCATAATAAGAGAGAGTAATAAGTTAAAGCTCCTTTTTCCCTTTTTTTTTAAGGCATTGGTGTGATTTGTTGGAGTCATTCATTGTTTCAAGAAAGATGATTCAGCAAGATCATATGCCCTGTGTGAATAATTTGGTTGTGATTACAATACTGTGCATAAAGGGTACTTCACACAGTACCATTTGACTGGTCTCAAAATCATTGTGCAGCATAACAGCCACAAACATACATTTAGAAAGAACCCTCTTTAGCCACAATTAAATCAAAGAGTCCTGCAACAGATGGCAAGGCCCCACAGGGTGCTGATCTCAATGTCACTGAGTCACTGCGGGATTACATGAGAGGCAGAAGACTTTGAGACAACCCACAACAGAACTGTGGAAAGCCAGAGTGTGTGTGGAAAGTTCTACATTTCTCCGAGCACCTTACCTGGCAAGCAAAGTTACGATTTTGTACTAGAACTACAAGAAAAGTCAAAGCTTGGTGTGGGAAAAAAATGTTTAATTACTGAAGCAATATTATGTATTTGCAGAATAAAATAAATAAAAAAATATACAGGAAATGACGTAAGTTAAACATCAGTTTTGTCAAATTTGTCAACACAACAAGCGTCAGGACGCTTTGGTGCACATGTGTTTATTTAGACCAGGATGTTTGTGTGACTGTGGCTCAACTGTCTCTGCAAAGTGTTGTGTTTGTATTGTAATACTTTTCCTGAACTTCTTACATCTTTTCTGGGGAAATTCCCTACATAGTAAAGCAAAGAATACTAAAACTATTAAAAAATTAGGTTACATTATAACTAACCTCATAATAACCAGTAGATTAATTGATTGCAAATTAATGGTTATTAAAACTTCAGTAAATACTACTAAATAAATACTGACCATTGTCAATTACTGTTACATCCAACTTTTAACATTGGAGTTTTATTCTAATAACTCCAATGTTAAATGATCTGTTACCTGATTACATTCACTCTCTCCGTCCGCCATCTTTGGGCAGGAATGTTGTCTTTTAACGCATGAGCAGTATGACGTTCAATAGTTAGAGATTTGTACTTGTAAATTTGTGATTTGTACTTGTATTGTTGCAAAGTTGTAACTTTGTAGCTTGTATTCGTAACTTGTAAACTTGTATTCTCAGAGATAAAACCTCTGATTTCACATTAATGTATGAGTTGGAAAACAAATACAAATCTTAAATTTATGCACGTTTGACTCACATTTACAAATTTAGACTCCTATGCATACATTTTTTTGGATAGTTATCTTACCCCATAGCCACAGATGACGGCAAATAAACAGTTTTTCTGGAACAGTAAGTTGTTTCTCCGCCATTAGTACATTGAGCAGCGCATACACGAGGAGTGATTGACAGTGCTAAGACCCTCCTCCTGGCTCTGATTGGTTGTTTTTGACCGGGAGCGGTGCATTTCTACAGATGGCAGTAGTAGCTCAGGGTGGAGGTGGAGGAGCTCGATTTTTTTCACAGATTATCTGTCTGTAAAAAAAAGGAGTATTAAATAAAGATGGTTAAATTTATTTCAGTTCTGAGTATTTAATATCTAGGTGTTTTTATGGGAATGTGGAATTTGAGAGGTGATTTTGATCATGTTTCACATTTTATTGTGTCATGTAGCGTGGGGCACTGGTTTTGACTTGGTCTCGCCCTCCCTCAGTCTTGGTCTCGACTTGGTCGTGGACCCTAAATGTCTTGGTCTTGTATCGGTGTCGATACACTGTGGTCTTGGTCTTGACTTGCTCTCGGATTAGATGGTCTTGACTACAATACTGCCATTTAAAATTAGTTTTAACAACATTAATCCCAACTTTATGAATACTATTCAACTAATACTCATGAATTTTTTGCTAACAAAGAATTATTCTGTTGGCAGTTATGACAATTAACTAGAATATAACTGTCAATTTGCCATTTATCAATCATGTATTGTAAAGTCAAAAAAGAGAAATAAATAAATCACAAATACTAAACAGTATACTCTGCTGCCAAAGTACATTAAAAAATAATGTACTGTATGTGTGCAAGTGTACATCAAAAAAATTTAAAAACCATCTCTTTAGTTTAGTGACTAAAACTTATTACACATTAAAATGCATTTTTGTAAATAAGAGATGGCTGTGTTATTATAACAGAAATTATAAGTCTAATAATATAAACACGAAGATTCTTGAACAATGTAGTTGACCATCGTGTTGGGTTATCATCATATCAGACAGGATAATAGGCAGATTATAAGGTATAACCTGTTTAATGAAACATATTCTGTTTTTAACATGCTCTTTTTTAATGCTGTTAACCTCAAGCATATATATAAGATAAAAGGCTATACATAATAGTTTGTTTATAGTTTTATTATTCAGGTTTTTAGAGTTATGTTGGTGGAGATCACTGTCTTAACATTTTGAGCCAAAACCTCTCAAAAGTCTTCAACTGATTTAATATCTGCTAACTGGGAAGGTCATAGCATATGATTCACATCATTATCACGCTCATCAAACCGTTCAGTGACCCTTTGTGCCCTGTAAATGAAGGCACTGTCATTCTGTAAGAGTGCAGTCACATCAGGATAGAAATATTTTCATCAAAGGACAGAGGTAATCACTTAAAATAGTGTTATAATGATTTATGGTGATGCGTCCCTCTAAGGGGACAAGCAAACCTCATCCCTGCAAGCAAAATGCCAGCCAAATAGTGCAAGTTTTTTGGATCATTTTTATACCCCAGCCCACACCATCACAATCATCCAAAAGTTCATACAGATGCATCCTGAAGTTTGAAGCAAACAAATACAGCACAAATTTAAATCCCTGTTAGTGAAAAAAGGACCCAGCTCTAGCCTTCCTTTTTACAAAACAAGTTTTACTTTTACACTGCTTTTACTATCTCTCTCTCTCTCTCTCTCTCTCTCTCTCTCTCTCTCTGTGTGTGTGTGTGTGTGTGTGTGTGTGTGTGTACACCTGTCTAGATAGGTCAGTTTTTTGGTGAGGTGGATCCAGTGCTGATGATCAACCTGGTCAACACCTCCCTGTACTCCTTCAACAAGACTTATGACTATCAGTCTGTCTGTGACCCAGAGAAAGACAGCAAGGCAGCAGCAGGACCCCGCTCTGTCTATGTGGTTAGATATCTCACATAAACTATCACTGTGCATTACATAGTAATACGTAAAAAAAAAGAAAAAAAAGAAAAAAAGAGGGATTTATTAATTAATATGATTTACGAAGCCTTACTGTCTTTGTTTTGGATTTTTTTTTCACAAGTATTGCTTTTCCTCCACCAGCCTACCATTGCAGACTTTCTCAGTATTGGCTGGTGGGCATCCACTGCTGCCTGGTGAGTGTACAGGTTGTGTGCTTGTGCTTCTATGTTTTGTTTTGTGTGTGCATTTTAGAGTGGGAGTTTGTACGGGAGTGGACTTGCATGTTGTTGAAGGATGAAGTTGGCTGGGTCAGTGTAAGACAAGGGCAGTTACACAACATGATACTGCATCATTTTCTGCTTTGCTGTCCAACTGCAATATAACCGGCTTTTAAAATAGAATGGCTGATACTTCCCATGACATTTACATCACCGGTTACTCTAACCTTAGACAGATGTGTTGCTTTTACTAAACAGCTATTGGTTGAACATTGTGAAAAAAAGATGTTCAGAAGATTTGTTGCCTCCTACATGTGACTCATTTTGTTTTTGTTTTTACTTTTTATTGTTTTTCTTTCCCTAGGTCAGTACTTCAGCAGCTCTTCTTGGGTATCATGTTCCCCAGTCTTCTAGAGGCAGGCAAGTAACATAAGCTGTGTATAACAAGTGGCCTTGGTTTGAAGAGACAGCAATCTATCACTTCAGTTTTAATCCCTGAACTTTGTTAGTAATCCTTTTCTGTATGAACCCTCTCTTTTATTTCCAGCAGAGTCAACAGATGATGACATATCAGATGCCATGTTTAAAGAAAGCTGTATCACAGAGCAGACACAGTACTTCTTTGACAATGATGAAAAATCCTACTCAGGTGTCCTGGACTGTGGAAACTGTTCCAGGTATGTGTGTGTTTGTTCACAAGAATCCCTATATGCATCCATCTCAGTGGCCCTTTCCACTAATACCATAAATGACTTTAAATACGTGTTGTTGAAGATTTTCAGCTCCTTGCTGGGCGTCCATCTGTTTAATGGCCTGTGGGGATTGATCCAGAAAAGCATCGGTTTCCTGGCTTCTTTCTGTTTTGCAGCCTGATTTCAGACAGCTGCTTTCTGATGAGTTCTGATCACACACAGGTTACCTTGATCTGTCAGAGCCCGGAATTGCAGAGGAAAGCACAAAAAGCCTTTTTATCTGTTTTTCTTCCTTCACACTCTGGCTGTATGTCAGACTCACTAATACACACGTTTACAGACCACTGCACATTTACTTTGCTGTAGCCTATGCTTTGTGTCACTTTGGGCTCTCTGAGGGGGTTAAATATGGCTGTAATTGCTGGGTGTTATGAGTCCCACGTGTCTGATGCTTTACTTCCCAAAGTTAACAACTGTAGACACAGATACTTTAATGACTACCATAAAAACCAATCTCATGAGGAGAAAGGTGGTATGAAGTGTACTGACTGTGCACAACTGAACACATACCTTGCATGTACATGTACTATATACAGCACTGTATTGGTGCCATATTATATGTGTATTATTTTCATTTTCTAGGATGTACCGTGCTGAGAAGCTGCCAAACACCAACCTCGTGTTTTTAATCACTGATGCCAAAGAAACATGTTTGTCATGTGACCCTGGGCTACTGCGACAGGCTGAACAGCCCTGTATCCTTTCTCTTAGCTTATAAAAACTGAAGATAGATTTACACTTTCTTTTGTCTCTTCAAACCTCCATAAAACACCTATATAGCAGCACTTTAACCTGTCAGTACAAGGACACACACCTAATAAGTGTGCAGTGGCTCCCCTCTCAGTGTTAAGGTGTAAACTGTAAACCAGATGCACAGCATATGAAAGCTGGTTTCACATTACTCCTAGATTAAATTTCTATGCTTAACTTCATCTGGGCTGCAGGTTGCCATCAGGTTAAATTAGGATTAAGACAAGGTGTGTGTGTGTGTATGTGTGCATATATGTTCAGGATATGTGTTTGACAGATGTGTCTTTAATGTAGGTTTCTGTTGATGGAACAATAAAAGTGTCATCACCAGAGGTCACAATGGGGCCACCACAGGGGTGTCCATTTGCTAATGACGATTCCACTCAATATACGCAACACTGACATAAATATGATCTTAATCTCTCTTAGATGTGAATTGGAAATTTGCACAGTTTTTTCTCTTAAAAATGTGTTGCTACTCTCTACTGTTGCCACGTGCTTCCTCATAGGACTTGTCAGATTGTTGTGTGTTCATCTATAATGATGCACCATTTGGAATATAAAGTACCTTGGCATGACTGGTGTTGCAATTTGGTTTTATAAAAATGAATTGAAGTGTTTGAGTACATAAATTAGCAGTCAAAACATTGTTGAATTGTTAAAATAAAGTAATTTAAATTTTCCTCAGTGTCCATTCAGCTGAAGGTCCAGATCCATGTGAGCTGGCTCAGAACCCCAGATATCGCAAAGGGCCAGACGTCTGCTTTGACAACAATGAAAATGTAAGACAGAGCCACACATGTGCCCTTGTGCAGAGAATATTGCTGGAAACAGCTCTATTAGCTAGACTACACAATCTCTGTCTGGATTTCATCAGCAATTTGCTTTCTGCATAGATTGAAAGCTTTGTCTAGTGTCTGCCCTTCAAGTCTGCTTCATATTTGTTTTACTCATTCAGTTTCTTGTTATTGATCACTTGGCAATTCTTTTTATTTTCATTTTAATCTTCACTCATTTGTTTATATTCTTTATGTATTCTATCTTCTTGCCATTCATCTTTTTTCATTCTTGTTTTATGTTTCTGCTTCCCAATGGCTGCTGCTCTTGTCTGGTAGGATGAACCTTTGTGCCCTATCAGCAGAGGTTCTACAATGAGATCTACACCCTTCTTGTTATTTCTGGTTCTGATTTCAGGGTCCATTCCATCACACAGCTTCAAAAGGCTCATTACTGGCGTATTAACCACTATGATCATCACAGTTTCTTGGCAACTGAAAAGTTCTTGTCAAGGGTAAATCAGACAATGGTCTGTCAATCCTTAAAGCTGATTTGTTATGTAATTTAGTCATTCACTATTCAGTTCCATTATGTAATATTTGCTGGGCAATACTTGGTCATTACCTCTTTAAAAGGTTTTATGATCACTGAAGGTCCACCTTCCATCACATGATGTCTTCTTTTTTTTTTTATTGAGGCAGAACCACTCAATGACTCTCTAACACAAAAACATAAATGGATATATATATATATATATTTACACAGTGCCTTGCGAAAGTATTCGGCCCCCTTGAACTTTTCAACCTTTTGCCACATTTCAGGCTTCAAACATAAAGATATAAAATTTGAATTTTTTGTGAAGAATCAACAACAAGTGGGACACAATTGTGAAGTGGAATGAAATTTATTGGATGTGTCAAAATTTTTTAACAAATAAAAAACTGAAAAGTGGGGCGTGCAATATTATTCGGCCCCCTTGCATTAATACTTTGTAGCGCCACCTTTTGCTGCAATTACAGCTGCAAGTCTCTTGGGGTATGTCTCTATCAGTTTTGCACATCGAGAGACTGAAATTCTTGCCCATTCTTCCTTGCAAAACAGCTCGAGCTCAGTGAGGTTGGATGGAGAGCGTTTGTGAACAGCAGTCTTCAGCTCTTTCCACAGATTCTCGATTGGATTCAGGTCTGGACTTTGACTTGGCCATTCCAACACCTGGATACGTTTATTTGTGAACCATTCCATTGTAGATTTGGCTTTATGTTTTGGATCATTGTCTTGTTGGAAGATAAATCTCCGTCCCAGTCTCAGGTCTCTTGCAGACTCCAACAGGTTTTCTTCCAGAATGGTCCTGTATTTGGCCCCATCCATCTTCCCATCAATTTTGACCATCTTCCCTGTCCCTGCAGACGAAAAGCAGGCCCAAACCATGATGCTGCCACCACCATGTTTGACAGTGGGGATGGTGTGTTCAGGGTGATGAGCTGTGTTGCTTTTACGACAAACATATTGTTTTGCATTGTGGCCAAACAGTTCGATTTTGGTTTCATCTGACCAGAGCACCTTCTTCCACATGTTTGGTGTGTCTCCCAGGTGGCTTGTGGCAAACTTTAAAGAGACTTTTTATGGATATCTTTGAGAAATGGCTTTCTTCTTGCCACTCTTCCATGAAGGCCAGATTTGTGCAGTGTACGACTGATTGTTGTCCTATGGACAGACTCTCCCACCTCAGCTGTAGATCTCTGCAGTTCATCCAGAGTGATCATGGGCCTCTTGGCTGCATCTCTGATCAGTCTTCTCCTTGTTTGAGATGAAAGTTTAGAGGGACGGCCGGGTCTTGGTAGATTTGCAGTGGTCTGATACTCCTTCCATTTCAATATGATTGCTTGCACAGTGCTCCTTGAGATGTTTAAAGCTTGGGAAATCTTTTTGTATCCAAATCCGGCTTTAAACTTCTCCACAACAGTATCTCGGACCTGCCTGGTGTGTTCCTTGGTCTTCATGATGCTCTCTGCACTTGGAACAGAACCCTGAGACTATCACAGAGCAGGTGCATTTATACGGAGACTTGATTACACACAGGTGGATTCTATTTATCATCATCAGTCATTTGGGACAACATTGGATCATTCAGAGATCCTCACTGAACTTCTGGAGTCAGTTTGCTGCACTGAAAGTAAAGGGGCCGAATAATATTGCACGCCCCACTTTTCCGTTTTTTATTTGTTAAAAAAGTTTGACACATCCAATAAATTTCATTCCACTTCACGATTGTGTCCCACTTGTTGTTGATTCTTCACAAAAAATTCAAATTCTATATCTTTATGTTTGAAGCCTGAAATGTGGCAAAAGGTTGAAAAGTTCAAGGGGGCCGAATACTTTCGCAAGGCACTGTATATATATATATATATATATATATATAAATTTACATCTTAACAATATAGCCATGACTATATTCATATATATTCTATTCAGCTATTTTGAGGTGTTATACTCATTAAAAGTAATTAAGAAGAAAGTAGCCAACCAGAAAAAGGAAGTAAAAAAAATATAACACATTCTAGTTTGTTTGTTTTTTTTGTTAAATATTTCTCTTCCTAACAGAATGCTGCATCTATCTTATATTGTATATTGGCACAATTTTGTAAAAAAACAAACAAATAAACAAAAACCTCAGAAACATTGCAAAATGTTAGAATCTTTAATTTGCAATTTACAGATTTTTTTTATCCTTTTAAGTCTGGCTTTCAAAAATAGCGCTCTACTGAGTGTGCTCTTTTGAAGATCTATAATGATCTTTAAATGGCTTCTGATACAGGGAATTGTTCTGTAATCATTTAACTTGATCTCAGTGCAGCCTTTGAAACTGTTGACCACAACAATTTACTTAACAGGCTTATGGTTTTGGCTGGTATCTCTACCTAAGCAGTCAACTGGTTTTCTTCTTACTTATCTCATAGGATTTTCTCTGCCAGGATTAGTAAGTTCAGCTCTAACATGGCCTTCTTACCCAGTGGGGTGCCACAAGGTTCAGTCCTGAGCTCATTATTATTTTCCTTCTACATGCTTGCTTTAGCTGGCATCATTCAATCGTTTAATGACATTTCTCATATTTTCTATGCTGATGACATTCAGCTATATATGTCTTTTAAGCCTCACCAGCTGGATAGGCTGTCCACCCTAGTCCACTGTTTAACCCGGATTAGTAATTGGCTCTCCAGCAATTACCTCGTTTTAAATGCCAACAAGACTGAGACGATGATTATAGAGCCTCCTGAACTATAGCCCAAAATCAGTCAAGCTCTTGCCTCTTTTGTTCAACTGCTAAGTCCAGCATTCATAATTTTGGTGTAATGTTTGATTTTTCTCCATACTTTGACTCGCATATCTTGTTCCTGTTTCTTTCATTTAAGGAACATTCCTAAATTGTAACATATGGTATCTTCAGCTGAACTGCAAAAAAATTATTCATGCATTTGTGTCATCACATTTAGATTATTGTAATGCCCTGTTTACCGGCTTGGACAAATCATCTCTTTCATGCCTCCAAGCTATATAAAATGTGTTCAGACATGTAACACATTCTAGCAAGCAAGACCACATCTCTCCTATTTTACGCTCTTTACATTGGGTCCCAATAACTTTTAGAATTCATTTTAAAATTCTTGTATTTACACACAGAGCACTAAATAGCCAGGCTCCAAATTAATAACTCAGCTTCTTACAAAATACACTTCTGCTTGCTGTCTTCGTTCACAGGTCCAGAATTTGTTTTTTCCCTATACACGACTAAAGACTAGGGGGGCAGAGCCTTTCAGTCTGTGGCACCAAAGTTGTGGAACATTTACCACTACAACTATATTTACTTGACTCTGTGGACTCTTTTAAAAAGCAGTTAATAACTTTTTGGTTTGTTAAATTATCATTATTAGTTATTTATTTTAAATTATCTGTTCATTTGATGGTGTCTTATTGCATCTTTTTATTGGCTATTATGGCACTTAATTCTTATATTTATTTTATTCATTTTTTGTGTACAGTACTTTGTAACAATGAAAATCACATAATAAATAAACTTTACTTACTTTCTTAGAAGTGGATGCTCATGTGTCATTTGAGCTAAATCCATAAAACAAAAGAACAAATTGGATAATTTATATGCAAGATCATTAGGTTTCCACCCAACTTTGAACAATTTATAAGACATCTAAATATTTGGAAAAAATATCACGCATATCTTTGTGAACTCTGCCTTTCATTGTGCTGTAAAGGAGTAGAACATACACACAACAGGCCACCAATTCATGCGCCTTTTTATGTTTATATTATGGGGAGGCCATGCTGGGAAGCAACAAGGGAGTGGAGGAATGACGCAGGAAGTAGATGAACGGAGTAAAAGTAGGCCGTGTCCTTTTTCCTCTTCCCATCTGTCCCATTACTTTTGGCTAAGCTCCTCATAGGAAGACGGTTTGTGTCCAGGCCAGTCCATTTTGTCACTGGAGTAAACAAAGGAAGCTTCACATGGCTTTCCTGCCCTTTGAATAATGAAGACCCCCACCTATTTCTCCTAGGCTTTTGGCATGCACAGATATCCTGAATACTCCCATTAAATAAAAAACACCCACTCACTGAAGCTGCCAGGTGCATTGCCCATGCACAAAGATTCATGTCTGAAACACTTCTACATATTTCAACAGAACATTTAAATTTATATTTCATTTTGGCAATATACTTGTTTGCTTTCTTGCTAAGAGAAATAAAATACTAGACCACATGGCCACTTAACCAAAGAGAGAGCTAGTGTGTCTGCATCTATCCAGGAAACACACCAGGACATAACACCATAAATTATTACTTTTACATGTCAGGTTTTGTATATGTATAACTAATGATATATAAATAATTTGTATGCTCTTGGTGTGCTGGGTGGATGGTTTTTGTCATCTGGACTGAGCCACACTGTCAGGTTTGAGTATTTGTGAGATGCTAACCATATCCTGGCTCTATCCATATAGTTAGAGATGCAAGGTGAGAGATATGTATAATGTTCTTGTATTACCAGTGCTCTATTTTATCTGTCAATGAGAAAGGGAGGAAAAAAATCATATTTGTCTAAAATCCTGTATATCCATTTAGTGTAAAGGTAGACTTGATACAACACAGGGCAGTAGAATATAATATAATGGGATATGATAGGGTAAGACACAGTGTAATCATAAAGTGCTCATTATGGTTAGTAGCAGCAGTGGATGTTAGTAGTAGTAGTGTTCTAGCCAACATAGAGCTTCTGAATGGCAGAGAAGACTGTTTCTAATTTGCTTGATTTGTCCAACAGGAAGACGATTCTGATTGTGGAGGAGGGACTTGTCTAAGCCCGAGCCTTTGGCCAGTGCTTGGGCTTCAGCTGCTGCTGCTGTGGCTCATCACATCTTTACAACACTCATGACCCCTACACACATTTACACACACACACTGATCGGCGTGTCATTTCACAGGAGGCCAGAAGACACTCGAGTTGCACCATACAGGATGTATGCAGAATATTTGCAATGAGACATTTTTATTTTCTCAAGACCAGTATCAGCATTTCCATTTGCCAATGCCAAAGGGTGCTCATTCATTACCTCCTCATCATTTTCAAGAAGAGAGACACATTTACTGTGCTCAGCTGCACTCATTTTCATGATATACTCCTTAATATTCTCCTATGGTGCAAGAGTAAGAGCTAACCAAACCCTTTAATTCTGCCTCATTTTCTCTCGTTTGTCTGATTTATTTAGAGGAGGTTGAAAGACGTTATCCCCACTATGAAAGAAGTTATCTCCACTATGCCAACTAAAAGCCTGTATGTTCACTGACAGCATTGATTTGTGTGGTTGTCTATATTGTTTGTTGCTTGTTATATTCATTGTGTATGGATCCGTATGCTGTAAGGATTGTTTATTTTGGCAACCAGAGCAAGTATTAAGAGTATCCCTTTTGATTTGAGTGTTTTAGATGTACTTTACCAACCTATCTACATTTCATTTTTTTGTACTCAAAATCAGCAAGCATCTTGTGTCTAGCTAGGTGTTGTATTGTAGCAGCATGTGCTCAGTACAGAGCTAAAGACAACACCAACTTTTTGACACCAAAGCTCCACACAGTACCAATGACCACAGATATCTGTAAAACCTACTAAAGAGAATCTGCACAGTAGTTGAATTTGAGATATTGCTCAGATCTAGGTGTACATCAGTCATCAGTAAACAAGTTATGATAATAGATAGATTGCATTGATATTTCACTAAGGGACAAGTGAGTTCAGGTTGCATCCAATGTGATAATCTATTAACACTAGAACTCCCAAGGTGGTCATTTTAACCTTTTTTTAAATTTTGCAGTCTAATATCTTTGCTGCTATAAACCCTGTGTAACTGTAGGACCCTGACTTTTCCTAAATATGTGTATATTGTATTCTAACATTGTCATTTTAATAAAATTACAAGACACAAGAGAGTTTAGAGTGTTTCTACATAGAACTCCCATAAGCAGTAATTCTGACCACAATACATTATTTACATAAATTTATAATAAATAAATATGTATAATTATCATTTGTAATCAATTTATTTTATTTTATTTATTTATTTATTTATTTTTTGGTGGGGTGGGGTGGGGTGTCACACAATGGATCAACCTGAAAACCCTGGTGGTAATGACCCGCACATTTTTTTATGCCTTAGCTTATGTGCAAAATCACATGAATAATAATGGGTCAATGATACACCCCACAGGGGACAACTCCCACTAGGGTTTAAATACCTTGGATTCTCTTTTGGTGGAGAAGCCTGAAGAAGCTTCTTGGACAAGAGGGGAACCGGCTACAAATTTTTTTTTAAGTAATCCACTCTCCTTTTTTTTGAGCTGTAGAGAATACCATGACCTGGATGACTGAGAATCCACACAGACGTATTTTCCCGCTACTGATGTTCCTTGCCAGAACCATCTTTACTTGATTGGTAACATTACAGATCCATGTATTCTTCAGTGTTTTTATTGATTTTAAATTACATCTATTATATTAATTTATCATAAATTTAAGCAAATAATGCATGGCGGTCAGAATGACCACCTATGGGAGTTCTAGTAGTTCTAAAATTCTGGGAGTTTTAGTGTTAAGATATTAAAATTTCAAATATATTTGTACTTCAAGTGACAGCTTTGGTTGTCTTCAGTTTGATGCATCAAATTCCCAGTGCCTACGTAGTAACTCAAACAGTCTGGTATTTGAATGAAGCAACACATCAGATTTGTATTCTTACCATGTATGCTTCTATGCTAATGCTTGTTGCAGTTTAGCAGAGAGGGTAACCCTTGCAGTAATTTGTTATGAAATGGTCCAAATCTGCTGCAGTTATTCTAATTTTTGTTTTGTTTTTTTCACTTGTGGATAGGTGATGGAAACAGCTAGTGACTTTGATTATGGGAGAGGAATATTATTTTCCTCCCTCGCCAAAACAAACCTAAACCAGACTTGAGTTTGCTTTCCAACACCTCTCTTAATTAATCCTGTTTCTGTTCCCTTTCTGGATCGCCAGACTCAGGAGCCAAGATGATTTGTGAATGAGATCAGCATATCAAAATGACTGTTTCTTTGTTTTATTGCTGTTCTCTTTATGCTTGTTTCCTCTTTGTGTTGCTCTATAAGTGCTGTGAAGCAGACACTGAAGGCTCAGTGTCGAAATGCTGCAATGTCATGGGATGAGCTTGTTCTGTGTTTGAACTCTGTCTATGCCTATGATCAGCATCAGGGCATGCTGGAGAGAACTGTGGGAGCACACTTTTACCAATGATAATTTTGCATTGCCTTACTTTGTCTTAGGATTTAGGAAGTAAAGATAAAAAAAATTACACATAGTTTAAGCATTTTTTTCCATTTTCTTTTTTTTTTTTTTAAAAAAAAGAAAAGTTAAGTTCTCTCCACCTTGCCTTCATGGTGATATACTGGTGTGATCAGGTTATGCTGTCTAGCAAAGTTCTGTGTTGACTTGTGTTTTACCCTGAGGGTCCCGTGTCTATGTGCAGGCATGTGTGTGTCCCTCTGATATCTGATTGTGCTTTAATACCGTACATGAAATACTCTTTTGTGGAACTTCACTAGCCTGAATAAATTTTGTATACATTTGTACACTAATACTATTTACTGTATAAAAGAGAAAATGGAAGAAATGAAAAAAATGTTTATAATCTGGTGTTTGTTATTGTGCATATATAATAAATTCACACAAAAAATGTATTAGTATGACCCTGAGATTCTCCTTTTTTTTTGCTCACATCTGCTCAGTTGCTTTGGCTCCACTGGGAGCAGGCCAAACATGTCATCCTTCCTGCTGACAGAGACAGCTGCTGAAAAAGAGAGAGCATCTGCATTTGTGTTTCTCGGTGTCCATGCTGGTGTGTGAAGGAACGATGTGGGTGATGTGAGATTTGTCTCATAGCTCTGCACACTGTAATTTTTTTCTCAGTGCCTAATAATCAAAATACAGAAAAAAAAAAAGTAACCTAACACCTGGCTGAAAACACTGTTCCACTGCTCTCTGTGGTTAAAAATTTCATGCCTGGTGTACGTCTGACCACACCCCGGATCTCTGATGTGCAGGATTTGTGGTTGGGTGTTGTCACAGGCAACAGTGTGTCTACATCACCACACTACACCACCACTAATGGTCAGGTTAAACAAGATTTCCACTGGCTTAGGTATTAATTTACTAAATGTGCTGGCTGATGTGGGCTGAAATGTGTAAATGTCTGCAGTTTTATTTCCTTACAAGCTCAAATTTGAATCTAGTCATGAAAGCACTTTATTTACTTCAAATACTTCAGCATGAAAAGATACTTGATTAAGTAGAAATTTGCAACACGTACAACAACTGTACAGTTGAAATGAGACCCCCCCTCAAAAAAAGCCGAATTGTTCGTTTAAAAGGGGCAGCACAGTGGTGCAGTGGTCAGCACTGTTGGCTCAGAGTTTGCATGTTGTCTCCGTGTCTGTGTGGGTTCTCTCTGGGTACCCCGGCTTCCTTCCACAGTCAAAAGACACGCACTTAGTGGGGTCAGGTTAATTGATGATTCTAAATTGTAAATACACTGTAGGTGTGAATGATTGTCTGTTTCTCTGTGCCTGCCCTGCAACAGGCTGGTGACCTGCCCAGGATGTACTCCACCTCTCGCCCAATAGCAGCTGAGATAAGCTCCAGCCACACTGTGACTCTGAATCGGATAAAGCGGAAGAAAATGGATGGATGTTCCATTATAAGATATAATGTACTTGATTTTTTTTTCTTGTTTCTTGTTCCTCCTCCATCTTCTGTCAAACACAGATATACATAATCATCAATTTTAACATGATTTATGGAGTGAGGAACACAGGGGCTCCTCCAAATGAAAATCTTAACTGTAAGAAACATGTCAAACAGCATGGCAGAGAGTGCCCCACTGAGTCCTGTCAGAGGCCTCTGTTTGATTTTTGTGATGCCTGTTGTAGCATTATTGACACAGAAAGCTCTGTTATCCACTGCCTGCAGCAATAGTGGAAAGTCAGATGCCAACACCAGTGAGCATGCACACTTTACCTGATGGGCTTTGTGTTTATCTGATGGTAATAAAAGAATCGGTATGGCCACAGTTTGGATTGGTGGGTATAAAAATGTTTGTTGTTCTTGGAGATGTGTCAGCCTGGGAGGTCTTTGTATGTGTGCTATACAGCAGTGAGGTAGAGCAGTTGTAATGGGATACTCTTGTAAATAGGCATAAGGTCATACCCTTTAAAATGCCTGGGTTAAGATGTTACACACAAGATAAATAGGGACAAGTTACACATTTATTTTTAATACTTCACAAATCAAAAAGCTTCCTTAACAAATGCACTTTTTTTAACATGTTACACAAATGTAATAAAAGGTTAAAAAAATCCCTTATTTCACTGGCTTAACTTACCAACTGATCAGCACAGAAAATGTCTGCACATGCAGATATACAAATCAAAGGACAGCTGTAAAGACAATTAGAATCCATTGTTTGTTTTTTTAAGGTTTTACACTGGCTTAGATGAATTCAAGACATTGCTTAGTTTTGTTTTGTTTTTTTCATTATTCCAACATGCCTATTTCTGAAGAACAGCATTACTGTTTGGGTTCCTCAAGTCAGAGCATTTCACTCAGTCTAAAGCCTTTAATGACCAAACTGCATGATTCATTTGTGGTTATGTTAAAATCTTAGAGTTACTTTTTTTAGGTTTGTTCCACTAATTGCAGGAAGTGACACACGAGACTGGTGCTGCTTCAACACCATGACCCGTGACTAGATCTGCCAGGATCAGCATGTCATCAAGTACACTCCTCTAAAGTTCATTAACTCTATTGTGATAGTAATATAACATCCATTTGCGTAGACCTTTACCGGCAAATGCTTTTTTTTGGAACAGTATTGCTTAATGACGCTCTAAATTTAGCTCCAACAGTCTTTGGGTCATGAGGCTCCCGGGGCAGTCAACCCATGTCTGAATAAACTTCCCTGAATCTGGTTAATATAATGTGGTTTACATTAACTACAACATTTTTAATTGGCACCATTTGTTTTGTTTTTTTGTTTTTTTTTCCTTCTAACTTTTAAAAAGCACACTTCTTGTAAGCAGTGACACAGAGGTCACAGTTTTTCCATCACTGTAAGAGTTAGCAGGGCAGGGGCATGAGGGTCACTAAGGTTTTGAAGTGGAGTCAGGAAAAGTTTTCCAGTATCTTCTGTGATTGCTCCCTGAGTGCATGTGTATATTTATGATGTATTTTCCTGTGAGACACCCCTCCCAAAAAAAAGAAGCTTGGATCAAACAGTATCTGTATATAAATCTTTATGTTTATGGAAGTTCAAAAGGATTTAGCATGCTGCAAAAGGAAAAGGGAGAGTGTGTCAAATAAGCTGTTAATCACATGAAATGATCCCAAATAGACTTTAAATATTTTCCCGTCATTGTTTACATTTTTGTCACCTGTCCTTATGAACCCCTCCACACCCCTGAGCGCAATGTAAATCAGAGACAGCCTTAAAAATATTTGCAACATGGTGAGAAAGATGTGTGTTAAACAAGCTGAAGGTCAAACAGAACACCAAACATACACTTGGCATGGACTGTCAGGAAATGCCACAGTCTTTCCAAACCCATAAACATGACCACACACTTGTCTGTTCTTCCTACCTTGTTGTTTTCTCTTCTTTTCTCTCAATTTATAGCCATGTTGTAGATACAGCACATATCTGTACGTGCGAGGGTGTGTGATTGGCAGGCGAATCACTGGTAAAATCCAACCAGGTGAACTCTCTCAACATGACACATTCCACTCCAGCCCCTATTGAGGCTTGATTTGTGGATTTTCTCTGTGTTTAGATTGAGGCCTAACACATGTTAACTGGTAACATGAGGTGTTAAGTTTGTTGGGGCCATGTGCATTCACTAAGGTTCTTTCCATGGGATCAGATATTTTATAAGTCTCTTAAGATAATAGCTTACATTTTTGTGAATGACCTAGAAACTGTAAGATTTTTAAAGGTATCCTGTTAAATCTGTAGCCACTAGTAGCAGAGTGTAGTAATGTTTTTATAAGCTCATTCCTGTTTTGTTTATGTTCTGCACATTCACAAGCAGATTCTGCGTCTGGTTTCACATTGTTCCACTGATCAGCAGATGGAGATACTCAGATGTAAAGCAGTGTGATGAGAGGCAACGTGCCACACAAAGGTACAGTAAGGAATCGGATTGTAGCTTTAAGAGTGGATGCAAACAAAACAGGATTCAGTTCCTTTTAAATGAGTAGCAGCCTAAGCCGTTATTAAGAAGTATTTAAAAGTGAAAAATATTTTTGAATGGTGTACCATGTTTCCAGCACTGTCTCATAGCAGTTTGCAAAGTGGTCACAAAATGTATTCGACTTATTAGCCTTCATGGACACACTTTTTTTTATTTATTTATGTTTTGTGTTTCAACATTTGTTCACGGTTTGGGAAGGTATGTAAAGTAATGCAACAATTTTAAGTAATTCCTCAAAATAATGCAACTTATTCGATTATTTTTGGAGAAAATGTTTTAAACTAGGCAAGAAAGCCTTCTACAAGATGTAGCTCTCTCCTCAGGTTTGATGTCAAGAGCATTTTAAAATGTTGAATATCCAGCACTAAAACGTTTACTTGTCTGACAACATGGCCACCTGCTTCAGTTTCACTGACTGCTTGCAGGCTTTAGACTCAAGCTGCTTAGAGCAATACATGTTAATTTGATTGGCAGATGAGACGTGATTCAAACACAATAATGACTCAAAAACAGTGCCCACAGTTTGGGTGCCTATTGACATACATAAATGGAGCCACCCTGTCTAGACATAGAGGCAGCTCCTTTAAAGCCATCGCTACCTTGAAGATGTTGGACTCAAAGCTGTTCTGAGATTTTAGTGCAGGCCTATATGTGAAGATACAAATGGGTATAATAAATATTATATTCTACGTATTTGCTTTTTAATTTATTCTGATGTAGTGTCTTAGTAACAATAGCCTAATTAACCCCCTGTGATCTAAGTCATCATAGGTAATAACTCAAAATATGAGGATAGGGTAGGAGGATTTTTGTTTGATAAATATATATATATATATAAACATATATGAAGAGTTTTTAATGTGTGTCAGTTAGAGTGACTATTTTCTTTGTTCCCAATGCCAAGATCTGAAAACAGTAGGCAATCCAGGCGGTACACAAGTTGGTCAGTCTTCATTTAGCTTCATGATGCCTGACCGGAGCTTTCATGTGGTGGTAAGGCAAGTTATTGGCCAGTAGTTGGATGGGACCCTTCCAGGCACTCATGGAGTGGGGTTCGCTTCTTTAGCCAGTAGGTGTGAATCCTGTCAGGGCCTATTGGACTCTTTCTTGGATGTCTGCCACTGTGATGGTTACTGGATCCTGTTCAGGGAGGTTGCTTCAGTCTGCTCTTAGATCCACTAGCCACTGAGCATTGCTGTTATGTGTTGCATCCCTCTCCTGTATACTCTTCCAGTATTGCTCCATCTTCAGCCTTGGTTGAGGGGCTGTTCTTATATTGTTCCCCTGCCACTGAAAGTACACATTGGATGGTTCAGTGGAGAACAGCTGGTTTATTCTTCTGACTTCTATCTTTCTGGTATACCTCTTCAAGTGATTAGCCAAGGCCAAGCGCATAATTTGCGGGGGAATGGGGGGTTATGACCCCCCCCCAATAATCAGATCAATCACTATAACCCCCCCCCAATAAAGTCACATCATTTCGATTTACAAAAAAAAATCTAACATGAATAACATGTTAATTTTCTTTATTTATGGTCAATTTTGGGTAAAATATTAGCATGTTTAACCATTTGGTAATGTAACCCCCCTCTCCCCACAAAAACTTGGTATCACCCAACCCGCTTTCCCTACCAAGCGGCTGCCTTACCCCCCCCCCCCCCCAATGTTGGACCCAAAGTTATGCCCTTGGCCAAGGCTGTGAGTCTTTGTTTGGCAGTTTCAAAGGCCAGGCCTTAACACTGCTTGGCCATCATGCATTACCATGAAAATGGCTTCTGATTTGTCCCAAATTAATTTTGCATCATGGCAGTGAATTTAAAACATATAGCTAGCTAGAGACAATGTTCAGCCAAAAGATGAACAAGAACTCCTGGAACAGACTGACTGGTCCCAGAGAGCGTTGAGCTCAGCATCTCTGAGACAGTTTGGCACTACGTGAAGAGATAGATTAAGTTCTCAGAGACACTTGGAATAACCTATCTTACATCTTTAAAACTTGTATGCAACCCAATGCTGTTTGAATCACAAAACATGGGTGCAACACATCTTGATTCGATTCATATATTTTCCTCTTAACTACTGCATTCATTTCAAAAGTATCCTCCGTTTGATTGGTGTTTACGTACATTACTCATAAAACTGAAAAAATCTTTTTAAAAAAATGTCAATAGAGAGACAAGAAGTACAAAAATGTCACTTGCTTCACTTGGTTGAAATTGTTGTCCCACTGACAACTTAGCAGGCCTTCTGCTAGAAAGCATGGAGCAGCAGAACAGCATCAAGCAGTGCTCAGAGACCTCACAAAGCTGCTGTCAGCATTTGTGGATCTAAATTATGTTGATGCTTCAAATTACCTGTGTGTACAGTATGTGTGTTTGTGCGTGCATGTGTGTGTCTGGCAAATCACTCAGGTGGGTTCTAAAAGAGCCAGAGCGCTTGCAGTTTCACCTGCTCTACGCCATGTTCACAACAACACACAACATGCTGATTATGTGTGTAGGTCTGACACAGACACATGTGGGATGAAATGTACCTGCTGACCGAGAGCAGCTTTATCCTCTGTTCTTTAATTTTACTGATCATCTTTCCTCCCCTGTGTGTCTCTAGTTTTACATGAATCACGTGGGGGTAAATTAGCAGTGAGCAGCAGACAAGAAAAGCTGACTGTTAGCAGATGTTTAAGAAATGAGGAAACACAGGTTTAAGCACTAGTTTAAGACCTGCTCTCCTATTCCCCCTCATCTTCAGGCATGCATGGTTTGATACCTTGGCTCTATGTTGCAGCAGTTGGAGTGGGTATTCTTTTGTAGAATGTGAATAGTTGGAGTTATAGTGTGTTTTGCCTCAAATTCCAGATTTTGGATAGGCTCTTATTGTGTAACTGCAGTTTAATACTCTTTATTATAATCACTTCATCAATTAAACTGTGCATCTTATGGAATTCATTTTGTGTGGTTAGTGATAAATTTCATTTCCACCTCTGTTTAATTCTGGAGTAAACCAATTAACAAGACCCCCCCTGGGAAGAATACAAATACAGTAAATCTAATCAGAAGGGTTGTTTAAAAAATGAGTGTGTGTATGTAAGAACATGACGATTAAGTAGCTTTTCCTTTACAATAAATGCTGGGCACATAAACATGACCTATTTGTGTGTTTTTCTTACAGATTTTTTCAGTGCCGCGCACATTTGAGTGATCTGCCGTCAAAGGACTAGCACAATAGACTCTGCGTGGGATGTTGATGTGTTTGTGTCACAAGCTCCATGTGTACTATGTTAAAGGATGTGTCATTTAAACAGTTAGGGTTTTTGTGGATATACAAACTCACAAGGCCATTTTGCTCATGAATTGTTCCACGGCTCAGTCTCAAATGTTCACATCGACACCCATAAACACAGGAGGAAGGACAGACAAAAGGCAGGACGAGGACTGTGCTCTTGAAATGAATGCGCGCTCTTGAATTGTTTAAGATGTAATATTTCTCATTATAGAAATGATATTGCTGAAGTTTGCGAGTTTGAAAAATTGTCATATAATAACAAACTGACTGCAGACTTACTTTAACATCACTTTTTTTTCCATAAAAGAGAGAAAGGAAAAAAAATACATTTTCCATGGCACATCTGCAGATATGAACTTGGATGACTTAGCAGTTTAAGACGAGTCATCAGTAAAATTTTGGTCCTCGCTTTCTGTGATCGATACAGTTTCAGTATTTCAGTGGCAATGACACAAGCAGTTGTTCACTGTTGAATTATCTGAGAGGAAAATCAATGGCATATTGAATGGTTTATAACTGTAATGGTTGTCTGATCCCCTTTAAAGCTATTTTTAGGGATTTGTTGGTGACTCAGTTTGCTATTGTGCGTGATAATGACCTGATCCGTTAAAACTCCAAGTTTGCGTGTCTATTAGCTGCCCACTCCTCAGCAGTTTCCTTAAAAAAATCAGACTCAGAAATAAAAATGAAATGGAAAATGAACTTGAAGGCAGACAACAGAGCTGCAATTAAAAAGGACTGGTATTACACGCATTTCATCACATGCGCTATATTTTTATTCTGTTTGTACAAGCCATGTGTGTGAAGTTTATTTGTGTTGCCCATAACTGTTAGCAGATCACAATTACTAGCAGTGACTATAGTCGCATGCGCTGACAACAGGAAATGTGTGTTTGTTTAAAGGAGGATCTCTTGACACAGTATCTGTGTTTACAGTGTCTAGCCCCAGCACTGCCATCACTAACTCCAACAGGCAATCACATACACACTAACACAACCCCTAAATTTGTCTCTTTTCTAATTAGACTGAAATACCCAAGCCACCTCTCCTCTGCACGCCCACATTTCCATCATACTATGTCCCTTTCTGCTTTACATTGCTCTCTGTCTCATTCAAACTATTACCCTGTTGGTACGCTATTCCTTCCTTTCATTTCTGATTCAATCCACTTTATGTACATAAGCACAACTGGCTGTAATCTGGACGAGAGGCTGGAATGATTAAAGGTCACAATGGCATCCAACTAATTTGCTGCAGATGAAAATGTCCACATAATGGGGCTTGCATAAAAACATGTGCAGAGAAATAATAGTGCACAACACAATGCACACAAAATTTCCAAACAAATCTGCAGGAAGTCTGCTAATACTCCACACACTCCACAAATATGCACACAGACAGCACACTGCTTTGCACTGTACCTCCCTCATAAAGAAAATATATTTTCTCACATAGCTTGTCATTTCGACTCTTATCATATCAACTTCTTTATTCTCCATATCATCTCCATCTCTTATTGAACTTCCTCCTTTCATTGCCAGCCGCATGAAGATAAGTTTCTGGCAATAACTGGCCACAGATGTCAGGAGTCTTGCACGGTGACGGCACTCATGTGAGTAAAGCAGTGGGCTACTGGGTCTCTCTAATTTCCATCTTCTAGCAGAAGCTGTTGCTCTCAGACTCAGTGAAAACACCCACTGGATTCTTGCAAGGAGAAGTCAGTAATGAGATTGTGGTGTAGAAGGCTTTCTGTTGGGAACTCAAACTGGTAGAGGTTATCCAGTCATCTGCTGCTCGTTACGTGTGAGCATGCGCGTTTTTAAATCTGTGTTTATGTGCAGTTTGGAAAGACAAAAGAAAAAAAAGAGTTGGATTCGGTTTGCCTAAGTATGCAGTGTGTGGTTTAGTTTTATGTGTATGTAGGTGAGATATAGTACACACAGAAAAAAGTAAAGAAAGGGGGCTTTCGTATTGCTCCAGTGAAAGTATCTGACTCATGGCTGATTGTTTATTATTGCAAATGACTGTAGTCCTCTCAGGAAGCCACAGGAGTATTACTCATTGCACCAAAGAGAAGATAGCGATGGAGTCTGTTTCCTCTTACATATTTATTTGTCTATTCCACTGTTTTGTTTCGCACACATGCTGCAATTTTAAAGAAAAGACCAGGAATTCCCATAATGCAGTAAATCCCCGCCTGCCTTGTGATAACTAACATGATGTCTATTTACTGTGTTTCTCATCAGGCAGTTACCCGAGAGCTGTAGTGATGCTCTGTGAATGCTGCATCAGAGATGTTTAGAGAAAATGCCAAGGCCAGCTAACTGTCATGCCCGCTGTTGTGTGCTGTCATCACTGGAAACAGAGATGTCACTCAAGAGATGGATGTGATGCACCCCCATCATTAACGTCACCTCTTAGAGGAGGGGGCTGGGGGGCATGGGAAGTAGCGTGAACAACCTCCCTGTTCTTTACACCCCTATTAAGTTTATCTTTGTTGACAAGTGCCTGCTGATATCGGTTTTCTTTTGGACACAATGTTCCTTGGTGAGGATGTAAAAAAGGCACAAACGGATGACTGAGTAGAAAAAGGTGAGTGAGTGGGACAGGTAAAGAATCTGCTCAGCATTTTCAAAAATATTTCTAATAATTGTCTTTTTATAGAGACTTGTATAAAGGCTGACTAAAATCTGAAGTCTTCTGTAGCCTACACACTGTTGCCAAAAGTTTGCATGTCTGCCTTCACACCCATATGAACTTGAGTGACATCCCATTCATAACCCATAGGGTTTAATATGAAACTGACTCACCCTTTGCAGCTATAACAGCTTCAACTCTTCAAGGAAGGTTTTCCACAAGGTTTTGGAGTGTTTATGGGAATTTTTGACCATTCTTCCAGAAGTGCATTTCTGTGGTCAGACACTGATGTTGGATGAGAAGGCCTGGCTCGCAGTCGCCGCACTAATTCATCCCAAAGGTGTTATATCGGGTTGAGATCAGGAGGTCTTCCACACCAAACTCGCTCATCCATGTCTTTATGGACCTTGCTTTGTGCACTGGTGTGCAGTCATGGTGGAAAAGGAAGGGGCCATCCCCAAACTGTTCCCACAAAGTTGGGAGCATGAAATTGTCCAGAATCTCTTGTTATGTTGAAGCAATAAGAGTTTATTTCACTGGAACTAAGGGGCAGAGCCCAACTTCTTAAAAACAATCCCACACCATAATCCCCCCTCCACCAAACTTTACACAACTTGGCACAACTACCGTTCTCCTGGCAACCACCAAACCCGGACTCATCCAGTGGATTGCCAGATGGAGAAGCGTGATTCGTCATTCCAGAGAACATCTCACCACTGCTCTAGAGTCCAGTGGCAGTGTGTTTTACACCACTGCTTTTGATTGTGCTTGGTGATGTAAGACTTGGATGAAGCTGCTCAGCCATGGAAACCCATTCCATGAATCTTGAGCTAATCTGAAAGCCACATGAAACTTGGAGGTTTAAAGCGATTGACTGCAGAAAGTCGTGCATTATGACCCCACTCTGTCTTTTTATGCCCACCCCTTCATGGCTGAGTTGCTGTGGTTTCCAGTCACTTCCACTTTGTTATAATGCCACTAACATTGACTATGGAATATTTGGTAGAGATGAAATTTCAGGACTGAACTTGTTGCACAGGTGGCATCCTATCCCGGTACCACACTGGAATTCACTGAGCTCCTTAGAGCGACCCATTCTTTCACAAATGTTTTTAGAAGCAGTCTGCATGCCTAGGTGCTTGGTTTTATACACCTGTGGCCATTCAATGATTTGAATGGATGAGTGAAAACTTTTGGCAATAAAGTATATTTAATTTATAGATTAGATATGGTTTCCTGTTGATACTGGACCGTTATCAAAATTCACCACAAAAAAAGAATATTTATAAATGCTTTTCCTTTCTCACTATACATTAAAGCCTTTTAAACAAAAGATAATGGAAAGTTAATCAAGAAGGAGAGAAACAGATGGCCTCAAATACAATGTTTACTAAGTCACAGGGTCTGACACAGACACATGTAGCTGATGTAAAGATCAGCTAGTCACATTGTTATTGAAGGTTTGGTAATGTGCATGTGTGCGTGAGCGCTTAATTGAAAAGTGAATGGTTGTTGAAAGAAAGGAAATGAGTGAAGAGAAAAAGTGAGTGAGAGAGAGAGAGAGAGAGGAGGAGGAGAGATAAGCAGACTCGGAGATATACAGAGAGGGGGGGGGGGGCGGAGGGAGGGAGAGGCGAGGAAGTACTTAGAGGGAAGACGCATCATCTGTGCAGTGGTAGGAGCAACATCTCCTGGTTGCAGTTCAGCAGCAAAGCCAGCAGCGTTTCCGATTTGTTTTCAGAAAACGTTGTTGCGTGACGAGACGATGCGGATTTACAACCTCGTATTCGGATTCATTTTCGTCGTTTCTTGCTCCGGTAAGTTTGTCGAAAACTACTTAGAACTGCTCGCATTGCTGCCTAACGAATGACAGCAGAGTCAGTGTGTGTGAACGCACTGGTTTGCGCTCCCCGCAGAACAAACTGTCAAACATGAGTTAGGAGCTCCTTAATTCGTCTTGCTTTATTACTGTTGCATGTGATATTCGGATAATATCGTGGTCCTCTTATGTTTTACTTTATACAGGTCTGTGCTGCCAGTGTTGATTATATTATCTTAGAAAATGATCACAGTGCGCTGTTTTATAGGTTAGCGTCTTTTAGAGTCAGCATACATCCATGGCAATATTTCTTAAGATGCTCGTTCCTCGAAGAAATAATCAGTTTCTGTACTTCAGTGAAAGAGACGCTTCTGTTATAAGAGCCATTACAGCAGGAGATTTCTTTTCATTCTAACTCCCTACCAGAGCGAATCACACAATATAGGGAGGTTTTGAGACTTAGCTAATTGGACAACTGGATAAATACATTTGATGATAAAGAATCTGCTTATGCGCTAACCCACTGTCACATGAATTGACCTATTAAAATCGAATTAATCGTTCAGTCACCCTGTAACAGAGTGCAACTTTCGCGGTTCATTGCTCCCTGGCACCCAGCCGGTCAACTCAAGCTGACAAGAGGACAAACACTAAGCCTCTGGTCCTCTGTGATCCTCAGCTTGCTTACCACATCGTAAACCATCCAGACACTGAATCTGAAACCAGCTCCGATGTGTGACGTCTTCTCTTCCAGTGATTCAACGCTTTTTGTTTGTATGTTCTCTGTGTGTTTGTGTGTGTGTCAGACTCGATTTCATTTGGGGCCAGTGATAAATGACTGTGCATGCTATTAGATCCTGCAGAGCTAATAGCATGCACAGTTAAAGCAGACTTCTTCACACATAAAGAGATGTGCAAAAGTCTTGAGCCACCCCTCATTTCTTTATTTTTGCAGGGAAAATGGGAAAGAAGTGCAGCAGTTCATTGAAACGTGCAAACATAAATGGAAATACAGTATATATGTGTGTATATATATATATATATATATATATATATATATATATATATATATATATATATATATATATATATATATATATATATATATATGGCAACAGAGTTTGAGCAATTCTAACAGACTTGAAAGTCAATATTTGGTACGACCACCTTTATTCTTCATCATAGACTAAGCCTTCTTGTAATTTCTGCAAGTAGTTTTCAGGAACACTTCTCCAGGCTTCTTGAAGGACATTCAAAGCTCTTCTTTGAATGTTGGCAGCCTTTGGTTCTGTTTGCTGTCGAGATGATCCCACTCCATTTCAGTAATGTTGAGGTCTGGGTTCTCTTGAATTCTGGGTTTTTCTATCCAGGTATGCTTTTACTGCATGGCGGTGTGGTTGTGATCATTGCCATACTAAAAAAAGAGAAGAAGACAGAACCATTGCGTCTCAGACATTTTCCAGATGGTATTTCCTGGTGGATCAAAATTTCATGGTACTTTTCTGTATTGATACCACTAGCTGAAATTCGGCCCCAAACCATGACACAGCTTCCACTGTGTTTCATAGATGGCTTTAGACACTCACTATTGTCCCTCTCTTCTGACCCCCTCCATACTTATTTAGATTCATCACTCCATAAGACCTGTTGTCACTGATTTTCAAAGTCTTCTGCAATTTGGCATGCCTCAGCCTTTTCTCCCTGTTTCCCTTCATTACAAATGGTTTCTTGACAGCCATCCTTCCACTGACACCATTTCTGATGAGGCTTCAGTGAACAGTAGATGGATAAGGACCAGATGCATCTCTCAAGTCCTGTATCATAATATTTGCTGGATTTTCCCCATTACTTTCAGGTACTGTTCATATGTTGTAGATAGTTTTTTTTTTAGGACTGCCACTTTTTAGTTTGTCTTCCGGCTGACCGTTTTTCTTTTAGGGACACACTGCACACCATGCCAAGATCGTTTTTTCCTAACAGGTCCTTGGGAATCACCTTGTTGGAGCAAAAAATAAAATTTTATGCCTGTAAGTTTTTTTGGTACAGGTTGCAAATAAGACAGTGTATAAAGATACAATTTAAAATTGATTCTTTGCTAAGTCATCAGTTTTGTGTAGATACAACACTGGTTCATCAATTGGGTCAGGTGCTTTTCTTTTAATGTTTGAATGATTGGTAGATTTTGTTGTTTGTTAAGTGGCTTAACAAATGAACAAACAAACAAACAAAATCCACTGACAATTCTCAGGGACAAGAACTGAACTGTAAATGAATGAAAAATAGACCAGTATCCAAAAACAAACAAACAAACAAACAAAAACATTGAAAGATTTTCAGAAAGCCTGAAGAAAAATTAGCAAAATATAAAGAAATGAGTGGTGGCTCAAGGCTTTTGCACAATACTGTTTAATGCTAGTGTCAATTTTCTCTAAACAGTTTGTTTCCATTGGTATTATTATTATCACCATTGCTATTAATATTAATATTTATAACTATTTTTTTTATTATTATTATCTGTAGTAGTAGCAGCCAGCCAGCTATGTTCGAGCACAACAGCATCAGGCTCTCCCTAATGGGCCTTTCTCTACCTATAGATGAGTCTTACCAAAAATGTAAAATGCTACTGAATGGTCATGACCACATTATGTAATTATGTATCAGAAGGCAGAAGAAATGCGCTCCAGGACTACCAGAAAACTGACATCATCCAACTGATGGTCCATTCTAATTCCTCCCACCTGACCAAAAGCAAGAAGCTGAGCTTATCGAAGTGTGCTAAAGCCTGCAGCCGCAACAGAAGGCTCCCCTTTACTTGCAGGTTTGTCCTCCCTAATGGCATTACTGTTTCAGTTCCAGGATATTACTTTGGTAATATGGGAATGGCTTTGAGTTCATCTTCCTTAATTAATGTCTGCATGATGCATTGTTTTCAGTTTTGCAGGTTTCTTTTTACTTCAAGATGTTATAAAACTGACCATTGTAATCCCCCCCCCTTTTCTCTGCCTCCTTTCCAATCCTCTTTATTCTCTAGAGCATTTCTCTATGATCATAAAAACAGGAAATGCCAGTGGCTGTCCTTCGACAGGAACTCACCAGGAGTTCAGAGCCAACAGAACATGAACTACCAACTCTATGAAAAGAAAGGTGCTCTGCTTTTTCCTCACCCAGCTGATACACAACAAGTGTCACTGTTGTCATCATGTCGCTCAAACTGAAAGAAACATCCGCAAGGTAGCCTTGCATAGTTAGGGAGCATTGTTTCAGTGGCAATTTTGTTGATTTAGAATTTTTAGGAAAATACCCATTTCATAAATACCTATTTTAGAATGATTTTAGCTTGAGGACCCTCAAGGGGGAAGACGAGGAAGGGCAAGGACTATTGCCGTGTTTATTGGTTTAGGCCACATTATGGTTCATTTTCTGTCATTAAGCGGTGTTTATGTAAACAATGGAAATTCCCACCCCTTTTCAGTCACACTAACAACAACTGTGAACTGTGAACATGCTGGCTGTGTAACATATTTTACTGAATCCAGATTTTAAAGAAGATTGGGAAAACAGATTTGACTTTTGGCATTATCACCTCTCTGTTAAGCTCGGTGTTTCAGCTGAAAATCTCCTTCTGTCTGTTTTCTCTATTATCTTTTTTGGCTCTGTGTACAAAACACTTATCACACTTACCAGATCATTCTCTGTTTCTTTTTTTATATATATATTTCAGACTATGTTAGAGAATGCATTGTAGGAACAGGTCAGAGTTACAGAGGGCGGAGGTCAGTGACTGTGAGTGGGATCCTGTGCCAGGCCTGGGCTTCTCCTGTTCCTCATGAACACAAGTAAGAATCTGATGTGCTTCACACCATAATGTCAAACAAAATAGTGTTATAAGCACTTTCTTACTGTTAGTCTTGGCCTGTTAGAAATGCAATTAGCAAGTAGCTAGAGGCGGATCTGTATGTGTGCATATGTGTATATGAGTATGATATATTAGGGGTTGATTAGGCTCCTGGGAACAGTCATTCATCAGAACTGACCTCACTGTAACGCCTTACACAGTCACAGATCATTTCCTGCTTTGGACCTACTGTTTATCTAGATGTGTGTGTGTGTGTGTGTGTGTGTGTGTGTGTGTGTGTGTGTGTGTGTGTGTGCGCGCGCGCGCATGTGTGTGTGTGTTTCACTGGGATTAGAATTATGTCTGATATGCCACTTTTGGTTAAATTATAGGCACATCCCCTAACTACCTAAATAATTTTTTTCTGACAAAAACATTGTTTCATTGTTTCCCAATAGGAAAAAAATTAAAATAATAACATGCCAATGAAGGATCTCAAAAGTGAAATTAGCACTGATCTCAGTGAACCCAACAATGTAACTGCATTAATCTACGCCTATATAATTAAGGTCCATTGCAGATGTAATAGTGGCACACAGCCCGATGTGGTTCATGGAACATCAAAGATGACTGTATTGTGCCTTAGCCATGCCTTATCGCTGAACCTTCTTTTTTAAAAAACTTTTTTTCCTCTTTTGTCCACATTATTGTCATTCTGTTCATTATTCTCTTTATTATTTGAATATTTTAAGATTATCCAAGAAAAAAAATCCATGAATTGCTTGATTTCCAAAGAAAAAATACATGAATAGCACTGAACCCTCACAAGAAGAAGAAAAAAAGTCCACTGCCCTCTCCTCAGAGGTTTTAAATAACTCGGCAAGGCTTTGTAGTGTCGAATCAAAGCAAGCAGTGTGTATCTGCACCGCCAGTGAACCTTCGTTATCAGGCTGTTATTAACTTTCCTGTAAATCAGGTAATTAAACCCAAGCACTTTGTATGTTTTATCAATTCCTCTGATAGACATGGGAAATTGACATACACACACGCACGCACGCGTGCACACTCACACACAAGTACAAATAGCATTTTTATCAGTGCAAGGTTTCCCCTCTTTTTTGATTGCCCACCAAAGACCTTCTCATTTTTGTACCTGTCATTACTGAATTTAGTGAAGGACTATTTCATAACTTTATCTTTTCTTCATCATGTGGAAAAACACAGCTTGTCTCGAAAGCTACGCTCACTGTGTCCATCATAACAGCTGGTGACCACAGCCATGTGCTTCCCTGATGTAAAAGATATGAGTCATTTGTCAGTGTGTTTATGTTACGTTCAACGCCAGCCTCACGGAAAACTAACATTGCTTTTAAGTATTAACCTGTTTTCCCTAAAAATATATCAAAATGTGTCACTGATGATTCAGTCCTTTGGCATACTTGTCAGTTACTTTTATCTTTGCTAATTTCGATCGGTCATGTTTATAGAACAGCACTCTTGTAAATGAGCGAGGAGTAGTCATTCTGTCACAGATTAAAACCAGAGACCGCAAACTGTGACCTTTTGGTGTTTTTCAAAAAGAAGTCGCTCTGCATGCGAGCTGAAATACTGCATTTGGCAGCAGGTCTTGGTACATGTGTTTGTTTTGTAACTGCGGCTCTGCTTCTGACAGATTCATGTCTAAGAGGTTCAGGAAGAAGGACCTCAGGGAAAACTACTGTCGCAATCCAGACAACTCCACTGTTGGCCCATGGTGCTTTACCACCGACCCCCGGCCACACCTCAGACATGAGCAGTGTGGCATACCAAAGTGTTCAGAGGGTGGGTTTTACACACAGGCACACACATTTGCACAAAATATATCAGTATATATATATATATATATATATATATATATATATATATATATATATATATATATATATATATGTATATATATATATATATGAGTGCATATTAGTCTTAAAATAATACCCATTTCACAATATAAATGATAGTCTGAAATGGGCCAGGGCAAATTAGGCAGTCACGTAGTTGGACTAAGCAGCACTGAGCTCTCTTGTGTGTGTGTGTGTGGTTTTATATATATATATATATATATATATATATATAACAGCTGCAGCTGTTTCCAGGTGTGTGGTTCGGTTTATGCTGTCCTCTCTCATTTCATCAGGCTTGGGGTTTGTAAATGGTTTGAACCTGAAGAAGCGGGTGTTGGAATGTTACAGGATATTAATCCCCCTGTCATCTACTCAACATGAATTGTTAGCCATTATATCCATCCCCGTGGCATACATGTGGTTGTGATGAAAGAGTGCCTCCTCAGTGTGTTTCTGCCTTTATGTTATATCACACAATGTTACTGTCAGGCACTGAAGGAGGGGATGATAATGACCTCTGTTATCTAATCCTTGGGGATTCATGCTGTCAGAGGGGTTATTTCCTCAGCATGCATGGCACTGGATCACTTTAATGAGGAGCCAGGTTGTGGTTCGATAGGACAAAATTGGAATCCTTCTCGCTCTTTAACTCACACATGTTGTCCCACTGAGTTATCACAAGTTGTACAACAAAGGTAATGACTTTTTATTTTGATAAAAAGCCTGTGTGCTTTCGGTAAAAAAAAAATGACTGGGAGGGTTTCTTCTGAAATTAAGTGGTCCTAATAGGAAACATACACAGACACGCAAACATGGCGTGTACAAGCACAAATACATGTGCAGCCTGTGGACTCACAAACATCTGTTTCTAATCTGCATCCTTGCTGTTGTTCACACTAGACAGTGTATTCTACTCACCAGGCAGAAAATGAGGTTTTGTCTTTATCAAAGAAATCTTTGCCTTCAGTAACATGTATTATGTGCTTCCATACATTAACTATGGAAGCACAGTATCCATACAGTATCTTTATATATAGGGTTCATAACAGGGCTTTATTAAAGCTGAAATTGGGGGGGGGGGCATAATTTGAAAAAAAAAGACAGCTCTGCTGCTGAAGCAAGGTCATTTACAAGAAAAGACAGTTTTTCTGATTTTGAATATCATTCTGCTTGCACTGATTGCACCACCATGTCCTGCTTCCTACTTTATACTTCTGCCTGATGCTGTCTCAAAAGACCTTTGATTGACCAAAATATACTGAGGAGGTGCAGACGTCTAGTTCCTGCACAGACAAATTGAAATTCCAAAATTATTCCAATAATTCTGAAAGATTGTTAACCACTTTCTTGTCTAGTGATGCTAAAAAAAAAATTTTGCTTACTCCCCCTTTAAGTATTGTATTATCAAAATGTTCAGTACAAAATGTTGCTTAACCATTCAGGGATCAAAAATCACACACTAAAGTGTATTTGATGTTTAAGTTTATTTCTTTGTCAGCCCCTGGCTATCCTACTAAAAATATCATGAACAATTTCACTGATATTCTGCACATGTAATTCTTGATAGATTGATTCAGTGCTTTTTCTAAGATGTTTCTAAGATGCCTGTTTGTGGATGAATGTGTCTATGTGTCTCTCTGTGTGCGTGTGTGTTTCACTGCTGTGCAGTTGAGTGTATCAACTGTATTGGAGAAGATTACAGAGGACCAATGGACCACACAGAAAGTGGAAAAGAATGCCAGCGGTGGGACCTGGATGAACCACACAAACACCTGTACCACTCCAAGAGGTGATGCTCACATACACACACACACACACACACAGACACACACACGCACACACACACACGAGCGCAATTGCACTTAGGCCCATGTCCACTCGCATGCATGCTTATAGCATGAGAATACTTTATGCTTTAAAACGTTCATAAAAGAATTAAATGTTGTGCTGCGCTTACTTTGGAGATGAAGTGATTTGGACTCAGTCAATGAAAACTTTCCCCAAAGGAATAATATTGGAATCCAATGTGTGATTGTGTGTTTTTGTGTATTTAACAGTGGTATGCTGGAAAATGTTGCTTCATTCTGACTTAACTGCTCCAAATTGCTTTAACCTCTCACTAGATTATGAAGCAGACTTGGGTCTAAGCTGTTAGCTAATTTATACCAGTTTCAAGGCTTCCAAATATTTTAATCTGTATCAGCATTTCTTATATAATCTTTGAGAATGTGTGTGTACATGTCAGCTGTGTGCATCTATGGCAAGACAGCCAGTTGGATGGCAGGTGGTCTGGATTAGTGGAGAGTCGTTAACACATCCTTAATCATCCCACTGTTTATGTAAACGAGGTCCCAGACTGCTCATAGCACACTAATGTAATGAGAGGGTCCCACAGCCTGATACTTCATACCTAGTGGCTACAGGCCTGAAGGGATGTGGGACTTTGGGATGACTTACTGTAGAACACCTGTAGTGGTGTAACTTATTATCTTCCTCACTCCCCTGAGCTCAGAACAGTTATTAATGTGTTAGTTGCGTGCAATGGTGACTTGTCTTTCAAATATGTTATACTGCTAGTGATTCAAAAGGAAAATAGAAACATGGATCTCTTGACAAGGATATCTGGACTTTAAGACTATTGTGGCAGTTAACATCAAGGAGTCCTCCAACAGTGTGATAGTTGGGTTTTTTTGCTGTGCTTTTCAGTCTTACACTGTTTATTTCTGCACACTTATTTTTCTGTCTGTTTTGTATTAGGTACCCTGACAGGGGACTAGATGATAACTATTGTAGAAACCCAGATGGACGCCAAAGACCCTGGTGCTTTACCACAGACCCAAATACACCCTGGGAGTACTGCAACATCACAGTTTGTGGTGAGCTCTCATTCATGTTTGTTTGTGTGCGGTTGAATCCATTACCATTTGTCATGTACGTTACGGGGAAATCTATGCTTGCCTGTTAGTGGCTGTGTTTCTCTTTAGTGCAGGTCAATGAAGTGTGACTGACTCCATCAAAATTTACTGCTTCCTGTACCTGTCATTTTACTACTCCTCTCCTCTTTTTGGTTGATGCTAATTAATACACAAACACATGCAGAGTTCCCCCTCTTGGGACTGGCTCTTGGTTACGTCTTCTCTGATAGCCAGAATGTTTATTTTTTTCCCCGCGCCACTGGCTGGCTGTTTATTGTTCTATGCCAGCTCTTATGTGTGGTAGTCAAACTGCGCAGGTCTCAATTACTGCTCTACATTAGCGTCATGTTTCACATGCAGACACAACACCAGGGTCACACACACTACAAGCATATCGCTTTCATTGCAGCTCATACACATACTAGGTATGTGCTTGCTGCAGTTGACCCCGCAATCAGTGACAAGTCACCGAGTCAATCACTGGATTCTTCAAGGACATAAAACAGAAGCAGAGCTGCTGTTGTTGTTGTTGGGCTCAGCTTCATTCTCTTTGGTCTGTGACTGGTCTCCTTTCCTGGTAGAATCATCAGCAGTCCTGGCAGCATGTTTACTAAACGGCACTCCACCATGTGGACCCAGTGATTCATAATCCCCCCCTTATTCTCTCCTCTCTAAAAATTGTCTCCTACCCAGGGCAATCTACCCTTCTCTCACTCTTTCTCTATTATGGACGCTTTTTGGGAACAGACCAAGTTTACGACCCAGTTAGTCTTAATCAAAACAAGGCACGCAGAGAGAACAAGATAAAGTGTTCATTTGATAAGGCCTCTTCTTTTGTTTACTGTCAAACTAGTTCAAAGCTATTTTTATGCATCCACTATGGAGGGAAGAGCTCTGTTTTTGAGACTTGATGATCTACAGTTTTACACGTTTTTGGGTACAGTTGAACTAGTGTAATGAGGATCTCTTTGAAGACAAGCATAGCAGACTGGATTTGTTGCCTTGGTTGTCCACTTTTAGCCTATTTTAAAATCACAGCTATTCTGTTGAAATAAGGTAGCCATGGCACTAAGGCCATTTGGAACTGTTTTAAAGACATTGTCACACTGAATACTTCTATAATCCTGAATCGCTGACTGTTGGCTATTATTGATATCACTGTGCACTAATACAAAGTGAATATATCTAGAGAAAGGGGGATTATATTGACACAAAACCTGGGGATGAGGACACAGTGTAATTTTTGGGCCAACTAATTTGGCTACCATCAGAGCAAATTGTTTGTTACAGTCTGAATTGTAGATCTTGGCAGTTGGGTGATCAAATTCTGCACTGTGTGATGAGGGTCTAAATTTATCAGGGGACCCCCCCCCCCAACCACCACCAAGAAACACTAACCAGTTTTGTTTTATCTATCATATTAATGTTTTCTACAGAATGGTTGCATACCTAACATTTTGAAAACCTCAGTTGTCAATTTTTGCAGAGGATGGCATTCAGACTGACATTCTGATATATCAGTAGACTAATTTGTTTAAGCTTCCTGGCCCCACAGTGAAAATGCAAATTCTAACAATGGAGGAGCTTGTACCCCTGTGAAGGTTCCTGAAACATCTTCCTGGAAAATCACTCATGGAAAACTATTTACAAATTTCAGGCAAATGGAAATGTGTATGTGCCATGAGTATTACAAGGTTTGGTAAAGGGTCATAGTTTATATAAAGTTTGCCTCATTTGTAAAATTTTATTTTCAGTGGGGCAAAAATCATTTGATCCCTTTGCTGAATTTGTAAGTTTGCTCACTTCCAAAGAAATGAACAGTCTCTCATTTTTATGGTCGTTTCATTTTAATGGAGAGAGATAGAATATCAACCAAAAATGAAGAGAAAACACATACAATCAATTACAGATTATCAATTACAGATATGTATATAAAGCACACCTGTCCACAGAATCAGTTTCTTGCATTCCACCCCCTCCACTACTATGGGCAAGACCAAAGAGCTGTCAAAGGAGGTCAGGTATAAGATTGTAGACCTTCACAGGACTGGAATAGGCCACAAGGCCATCAGCAAGAAACTTGGTGAGAAGGTGGCTGTTGGTGTGATTATTTGGAAATGGAAGGAATATAAAATGACCATCAGCCACTCTCAGTCTGGAGCTCCATGTAGGATCTTGCCTCATGGGGTGAGGATGATCATGAGAAAGGTAGTGGATCAGCCCAAAACTACACAGGAGGAGCTTGTTAATAATCTGAAGGCAGTTTGGACCACGTGTGTTCACACCACATTGTAATGGATTGAACTCCAGCAAGGTTCTCTTGCTCAAGAAGGCATATGTGCAGGCTCTTTGGCGTCGACTCGACGTGTTTGGAGAAAGTGAAATACTGAGTATGACTCAAAGAACATGATCCCAACAGTAAAGCACAGAGGTGGAAACATTATGCTCTGGGACTGTTTTTTGGCTAAGGGTACGAGGATGACTTCACCACACTGAGGGGCTAATGGATAGGGCCATGTACCATAAAATCTTGGCCCAGAACCTTCTTCCTTCAGCCAGAAGACCGAAGATGGGTCATGGATGGGTCATCTGACAGTGAACCAAAGCATACTGCCAGAGCAACAAAGGTGTGCCTAAAGAAGAAGCACATTAAGATAACAGAGTGGTATAGTCAGTCTCCAGACAACAATCCTATAGAAAATCTGTGGTGGTAGCTGAAGCTTCAAGGTGCCAAGCATCCATCCATCCATCCATTCTCTTCCGCTTATCCTGTTCAGGATCGCGGGGGGGCTGGAGCCTATCCCAACTGTTGTAAGGCGAGAGGCAGGGTACACCCTGTACAGGCCGCCAGTCTGTCGCAGGGCTAACACAGAGAGACAGACAACCACTCACATTCATGCCTGGTGCCAAACATGAGCCAGAAAACCCAAAGGATTTAAAGAGTTTCTGTGAAGAGGAGCGGGCCAAAATCCCTCCTGAGATGTTTGCAAACCTGGTGACCAACTACAAGAAACGTCTTACCACTGTGCTTGCCAACAGTGGTTTCTCCATGAAGTACTTTGCTTGAAGATTGCGTGCAAATCAGTTTATAACATTTTTTTAATGTGTTTTTTTTTCTGGGATTTTTGGTTGATATTCTGTCTCTCAATTAAAATGAAACTATCATAAAAATTAGAGACTGTACATTTTTTGGAAGTGAGCAAACTTACAAATTCAGCATGGGATCAAATCCCCCCACACACACACACACAGCACCTCTCTCTCAGTTCACTGACCTCTAACTCACAGTCACTGTTTCCAAATTTCTCCATGAACCATTTCAACTTTTATCACCATTTCTATGCATAGTTTAAATTAGGTGACTAAACTATTCACAGTGTCTTTTTTCTATTTTAGTGCAATTGTAAATAGACATTTGTGCAGATTCAAAACTTGAGAGTTGTTTATAGTGATGCAGCTATAATTTTGTCTTGTGTACTTTCTTGGTATCTAAAATAAACAGTGAAGTATAATTTTAAGAAAGTAAAATAGAAATGAGAATAAATATCCATAAGGGGAGAGATGGGATGTGTGGGGAGACATGGGACTGATGGATTTGATGTCCCATGTCTACCTGAACATTTTTTCTTTGTAAACATGTGCAAATAAATATGCAAAAATCTTGTTATTAACAGTTGCATCATTTTTTTTTTTTTTTTTTTTTAGAAAATTCTCCTAAAAGTAATGCGGTGGAAACGACCGAATGCTACCTGGGCAGAGGAGAGGGTTACAGGGGAACAGTAGATGTGACACCCACTGGACTCACCTGCCAGCGCTGGGACTCTCAGTATCCCCATAGCCACACATTCCTACCTGAAGCCTACCCCTGCAAGTGAGTCAGAAACTTACATGATGCAACCATCCACTCACTCACCCACATGCATGCACTTAGATTACAAGATGGCTTTCTTTTTTTCCTTTTCCAGGGACCTGAGAGAAAACTACTGTCGAAATCCAGATGGTCAAGAATTCCCCTGGTGCTTCACTACAGACCCAAGAGTCCGCACAATGTTGTGCATTAATATCCCTCAGTGTGGCACCCAAAACAGGCCTGTCAGTGGTGAGAGACTCAACAGATTTATTTGACTTTGACAGGAGCAAGGGAAAAGAAAATTTTCTCTCCATCGGAAGCAGAGAAATGTATGATATTTTCATATTCTGAGAGAGATCTTGTAACCACACACATCCCAATGGAAAGCTGCAGCTCTTTAAGACTGTGGGAAGGACTGACCACCATGTATCACACAAATAAAGTCTGACAGCACCTCGAGATGGTCAGTTCTTACTGGCCAGTTAAAAATGGAGTGTAAGGATTAGTGGTGGTTTGGATTCTTTTGGGGGTAGATCTGGAAGTTAAAGATGCCAATCTATAGCTGAGTACACAAATTCAGATTCCCTAAAGCATTTTAAGGGGTGTATTTCTTTGAGACTGAGTGACCTTGAATTTGGATTATAAAACCACTCTGAGGCTGTGTTGTGGTTTACCCGTGAGGGTTGAATACATTCCCATATACAGTATAAGTGAAATTAAAGGTGAAGGACAGCTAAAAAAAAATTATGAATGACTTGTCTTTTTCTAAGTTATTACTCCAGAGGATTTCTTTTGTTTTCCCAGCCAAACATAAACTAGGTCCAATGACAACTATGATAGCTCAACTAAGGGTTGTCCATTCTTTTGCTAGCATTTGAACTCAGATCACAGTTTTTTCAGCAGTGCTGCATACATAAATGTACACTTCTCAAGGAATGTATGTGAGAATGTGCCATTATTTTTTTGTATGTGTGGTTTGTGCCCACAAGGCACATCTCATTTCTCTATCTCACTGTGTCCAACTCTAGACTGCTATGAAAGCTTTGGAGAGAATTACCAAGGACAGCAGTCAAGGACTAGATCAAACCTGCCCTGTGCTCCTTGGAGCGACCACAGCAACAGGTCGGCCCACTGGATCCTTGCTACTTCCTAATAACTTTCCCAAACTTGACGATAATGTAAAAAACAGACTTGCACCATTAAGAAAACTGTAGGCAAGCACTACTGCCCAAAATAGAGATCAAACTGTCACACAGGTCTAGAACAAGTTAACCCCCTGAGCCCAACAAAGCATTGGAGATTTTGAGGCTCTCAATAAAAAAAAAAAACCCTTATAAGTCACCTCTAGTTAGTTGCTGTTGCTAGTCAATCAAGGAAACCCCCTTGTTCGCAGAGGAGAAAACAACTCCTGACGACACTCTGACTAGCCTCCCCAACATCTTTTTATGGCTCGAGAACGGTTTTCCTGAAAATGACCCAGCTGAGCAAGAAACACTCCCAGAGATAACTTGGCTGAGGCATATACTCTTTACAAGTCACCCTTGACCCCAAGCCACTCCTTTACAGGAACACTTCAAAGCCACTGAACTCCACTGCCTGGCTCTTTCTAATGGGTCAAAAATCTGGGTTAGGAAGTCACAGTGACAACTGGCTGTGCCAGAAGGATAACACATATATACATGGATTTTAAACCCTTGATTGCTGTGATTTCACCACCTTATTAGTTGAGGTATTTAGTGTGAGGAAGGATTTAGTTTGGGGCTTTAAAATTCTAGTGAGAATGCTTCATGTGTGGGATACGTCTGCACGAGTATTATGTGAATGTAGGTGGAAACATACTGTCTAAGTGAGTAATTCCTTTGCAAATCACCTCATTATCTTGTCTGGAGGGAGAGAGCCTACACAGCTGTGTATTTGATGGTCCAGATCCTATCTGGCTAAATTTATTCAACTTTTACAAATAGTTATAAATCAGTAGGAAGGAAGGAAGGAAGGAAGGAAGGAAGGAAGGAAGGAAGGAAGAAAGAAAGAAAGAAAGAAAGAAAGAAAGAAAGAAAGAAAGAAAGAAAGAAAGAAAGAAAGAAAGAAAGAAAGAAAGAAAGAAAGAAAGAAAGAAAGAGAAAGAAAGAAGATTTCTTTTGTTTTCATATTGTCTTTGGGGCTTACTAAATGTTGATGAAAGATTAGTTAAGGGATCATTTGGGTTTCTGTGTTTGCTCAGTGGTGAGAGGGGCATGCTGATGGCTGGCCTGGAAGGAAACTACTGCAGAAATCCTGATAAAGACAAACATGGTCCCTGGTGTTACACCAACAATTCTGCCATACCCTGGGACTACTGCAATGTAAAACCATGTGAGTAGATGTCTGCATGTACAATACCTTCAGTGACACACACAAACACATAAAGAGAGACACGTTTAGAAGTCAGTGAGATAATCTGTAATTGAAGGGTTATCATACTTAATATCATACATACTAGAGAAAAGACTGAGCTAGTGTAGATTTGTGTTCACCCCCCCTCCCCCCACCTCACACACACACACACACACACACACGATTAATTTGCAGTGGGTAAGTCTGTCTAAACTCACAGGAGATCCATACTCATCAGAGAGCCCGAGGGTTTTGTATGGACCATGAGCCAGAGGCATCATGTTTATAACTGGCTTATAAAAGTCTGTAAATCTGTTTATACCAAACTTTTAAATTAGAAGACCATAACCTAGTTGTATTTCACGTTTTGGGATTCCTTCTCACTCACTATTTTGTAAATAATGATGTCGCATTTCATATATTTTAATATATTACGCTTACCATCTGTTATCTTGTCAAACCTCTATGCAGTGTAGACTCCATTATCATGCATCCATGTCTGATTACTTGACATGGGCATATTATGAATTTCAGACTATACATAAATTCATGAAAGTTGACCTTAAATCTAGGGGAAAAGTACTTTAAACTATATAAATAAAACATAAGCTATTATGCTCCTGTGACGTCTGATACATCTAAAAATCTAAAATTAGGAAGCAGCTTCCACCTGCAGACACACTGCAGCCCTTTAAGGTGCGTTACATTCAATTAACCATGACATGGAAAACAAACACAAGGGCCCTGATAGCTGTGGCGCTATGCTCACTGTGAAATTCACACCCCTGTGTGAGGCTGCTTCTTACCTTGTATGATTTAATTTTCCCTGATCACTTGTTTGTCTCCTCGCCTCTCTGCAGGTAATGCTTCACAGAACACCATCCCACTGGGTGAGAGTCTCTCAGTGCTCATCCGTCTGCCTGTGTATGCAAGTGGCTCAGCTGCTGAACTGCATTTGATAGGCTACAAAAGTTGATGGAGTCCTTTTTATGTCCAGCTATAATGATGCATTAGATAATGATGTTGTAGTGGCATTTGTTTCCCTTTCTGTGTGTGCATGTGTGTGTGTGTCTCTCTGTGTTACTTTAAGATGAACAAACGATGAATCCTTCACTCTCTTGACATTACAAATGTGCTCCGTTAGCATATTCAGTAATCACCTTAATTACTGGCCTCATTGGTTAATGTTTTATGATGATGATTGTGCTGGATCATTAGGCAGTGCCTTTGCATGTGACTATGTAAACAATATATGTCAGTGTTAACTGTGGTGTCATTGTGCCTGTGAATGCATCTTTATGGCTATAATTTAATGTATGTTGTGTGTTAAATGTACATTAATGTATATTTAATGCATATTTTGTACGTTAATGTATATTTGTGTTCTACTTTTCAAGGTGAGCGGAGCCCTGTGGGCTGTTTTGTCCATAAGAGAACAAGGATCGTGGGAGGAGGTCCAGTGAGCATATCAGAAGGCAGCTGGATGGTCAGCATACAGAAAGGGTATGGCATTTAACATTTTAACATTAACACTGAAGAAGAATAGAGGAACATCCTGCTCGGACTACCCTTGATTTTATTAAAAAAAAAAAATCTGAGGGGTTGTTAATTCTTTTTCTTTTCTGTTCTGTCGACTGCTGCAAAGTTATGATTTATGTACAGGATATGTTTTTTTTTAATCGTAGTGGTCAGTCAGTGTGTACATATACAAATAAAATGTCTTTAAGGGCAAAAGAAACAGATTACCTGTTGAAAAACCTCAATTATAATACTTGTATTTCTCTGAGTAATGTAAGGAAACAGATTCCTAAAATACTGTCTACAATGTAATTATCACTGATGTATTGCTGTATTAGTGAAGTTTAAAATGTAATGAAGGACATCTTGTGATATGATTCTATAGATGGTATTGTTAGGTTGTTAGAATGACTAAATTTTTTCTCCCCAAATTTTGTTTAACAATGACACTGTTTCAGGTCACATAGAGTGTCTTAGATCTTACCTCAATGTGACATTGTGTTTTGTTCTCTACTCAGATCAATGCACTGGTGTGGTGGTTCACTAATACGAGACGAGTGGGTGCTTACTGACAGGCAGTGCTTCTCCTCGTGGTAATATTGTCTTTTTTTTTTCCTTAAACCTTGAAGGATCTAAGCTTTTTGAAGAGTAATAAATGAGCAGTGTTTCTGGCTATATTAACTTTTTTGTGTTTCTTCAGTGTTCCAAACCTCAGTGAGTATCGAGTGTGGCTGGGAGTTTCTCGTATTCGAGAGGGTTCGCCTGATTGGTCCAAAAGACAGGAAGTCAACATAGCTCATGTGTTATGTGGCCCTGAGGGCTCCAGTTTAGCCCTTCTAAGGCTCTCTAAGTGAGTGCCTAGAAGAATGATCTCAGGGATATATTGATATATTTTTCTGTGTTTGTGATGCTGATCATGTTTTGTACTGTGCATTGTATGTTTGTCAGGCCTGCCCTTCCCGCAGAAAATGTCCATACAATTCAGCTGCCTTTGGCTGGGTGTGCCATCCCTGAAGGAACAATATGTAAAATGTATGGATGGGGAGAGACCAAAGGTACAAATATTACATATGACAATATATATATATATATATATATATATATATATATATATATATATATATATATATATATATATATATATTATAGCTGTTGTACACCCACCTATTCTCTGGTTCCTCTGGAATTGCAATGTATTGCATTTATGTTACTTTTTTCCAGCAGCAGGCCTCAAATATTCTTTATTGTTCTTTTTTGCATGATATAAGGTTGTGGTGCAAAAACATAATCTAATACTCTGCTTTATATGCTTGCAATATGTTAACCCTGGGGTTATGTTAACATTTGGGTTGCACTGCATTGTGTTTACTACAACAAAACAAAGGCAATGAGGTGCAATTTTCAACTCTTTCAGGCACTGGCTATGAAGATATGCTAAAGGCAGTGGACCTGCCCATTGTCAGTAATAGCCGGTGTAGAGAGATGCACAGAGGAAACCTCCACATCACTAACAACAAGATCTGTGCAGGAGGGAAGAGGAATGAGGGAGTGTGTGAGGTAAACTGTTGTAAACAGTTTGTATTGTGTTTTGCTGTTTAAACATGAGGTCAAATGACTGTTTTAGTGATCAGAAGGAAAACGGCACACCAGAATTCATGCAGTGCATTCAAGCCTTGTTGGTAAACAAGAACAGGCCTTTAGTCCTATGGCTAAAGTAATTGTTCCCAGTTTGAAGCTATGTGGGTATTAGCGCCTTTGTTTAACACAGTGCTTCCAAAGCCCAGTTTGATCTAAATCTCAAACAAATGTTATTTGAATCTGTAGGCTTAGTATTCAGTCAGTTGTAAATAGAGCAGCTGGAGACTGTTGCACTCCAGTTTCATCAGCTATCAAAGACTTGATTTTGTGGTTTCTGGCTTTAGAAAAGAGATGCCCATGTTCAGAAATGCTATCACAGAACATTAAAATAAATTTTGATTTCATTTGACTGTCAAACATGTAAAACTGTGATGATAGCCATAACTATATTTCTTTTCTTTTTTTTCGCAGAGGGATTATGGAGGCCCTCTGGTGTGTCAGGATGGTGACATCAGAGTTATAGTTGGAGTAAGTGTCCATGGCAGAGGCTGTGCTCGGGCCAACCAGCCTAGCATTTTCATGAATGTGCCCTACTACACACAATGGATCTACAAGGTTTTCAAATATTACCCCAACACTGACACCGTCTGAAGACTTAACAGAGAATGAATAAAATTCTGAGGACTAAATCAGATCTAAAGCCTCTGCTTAAATCCAGTAGTGCTCTCAGGATGCCTGGTTTATAATGTTTTGCATACCTACACAGTCCAGGTCAATAGGAAATTGATCTGAAGTTATACTTAAACTATGATGTAACATTTAAAAGCATCAATAAGAACGAGTCATTGATGGCAGTTTTGAAGCCCAACATGGATATTATTCTTATTTTAGACATACAGTAGGAAGTGAAGTGCTGGAGCGTCTAACAAGTCAAGAAACGGTAAAGTAGGGCTTTGACTGAGGTGGGAGCAGAACAGGCAAACATATATCTGTTTTGTTTTTGGGTTTTTTTGTCAATTTCACAATTTCATTTAGGTAGCAATTCCACCATAGTCATATGTGTGTATGTGAATACTCTTGATTCCTGGCATTACTTGAATATTTTAAATACCAAATTCAGTGGTTCAGCAGCTGCTTTCATAGAGTACGTCAACGGGCCACTTAAAAACTATCCAGTGGTAGGGCAATGCTAAGGGCACTCTGATCATGCATCTCCAGGAGCTTTGATAAAGTGGTCCTTACTGTAAATACTATTTTAATGAGTGTGTTTGTGACACTCTTAATTCATTTAGGTCTTATAGATCTATGAGAACTCAGATTCTGTGGTGGACAGATAAATGACATGAGGTTTGCTATCAGTGTGTTTTAGCTTTTAGCCAAATTTCTGTTTCATAATAGGGTCAAATAAACAGAAAAACTGAAATAAACTGCATCTTCCTTATTCTTATGTTAACACAGTACAACGGACTGAAAGATGCTCTTTGTTTTCTGTGTAGATAAAATGAGAGGATGGTTACCCAGTGTTCACAGGATTTGAAAAACAAACTTTTTTTTAACATTTATGTGTACACAAAAGCTTTTTCTGTACAGAATATACTATTTCCTTTAAAAAGTTGAATCATCATCAGTGCGTCTGTTTTTTAAGGGTTTTTGTGTGTGTGTGTGTGTGTGTGCGTGCATGTGTCTGTATTTAAAAAAAAAAGAAAAGAAAAAAGAAAACAAGTGCAGAGGGAGAGGGTGTGTGAGTCTGTGTGTGTTTGAGCCAGAACTAAATGAATTATCTCCACTCTCAGACCTTGGCAGACCCCCCTTTTGATTCCACCCCAGATAGTAGTGTGTCAAAGTCTGGTGGTTCCAACTTTGTGGATGGGATGTGATCTTTGTAACATTACTGTCAGTAATGGGCTTCATTGCAATGACTTAACAAACCCTGAAACACACTTGTTTTCCAGCGTCAGTGATTGAGATGGCTTTGTAACTACATCAACTATATGTCTGTATGTGAGTAGGAAAATGGTCTGTGTGTAAGTTTGTATGTGTGAGTCTGTGTGTGAATGTGTGCACACTGAAAGATGCTGCAAGCTGCTATATTCTACAGATTGTACAGTACTGCCTTATAATGTATAATATGTATTGTATTGTATGCATTTACTATGAACTTCATTTTATCCAGTGCTAAATGTTAAACCCTGTTTCAGCAAGTTTTTGAAATGCTTTATGGTGACTGTCACTATATTAAACTCTTTTTCTACCCATCTGTGAATTTCATTTTTCATTTCATCTTTTGAATGTTGCAGTCTTTGAAAGTCCTGTTTGTGTTCTGAGTACAAACGTGTATAGTCACAGTCAGTTTGCTGCAATTAATACAAGGTTGTTATATTTCGTTACCAGAAGATGGCACCATAGTAGCATAGAGACTATGGGGTTGACTTGGTAATCTCCCTAATCGCCCCTCTTCTCCCTCGCTCGCTCTCTTTCTCACACACACACACATACACAGATACACACAATCCATACAGTCACATTTGCTTCCACTTGCACACACAGAGGCATATACCTACCACTGGTTCCAGCCATGTAGCCATTCTTAATAAAACAGTACACCACAATAGCAGAATTTTTGCTGTCGCAACATTCAGAGTTCCATAGAGTGGGAGTGTGCGATAAATATGAGGGGGCATTAGAGTATATGTGAATGTGTGTTAGAAATGGAATGCATAAAGGTGAAAGAGAGCGGCGTCTGAGAGCTGGAGATTAAACGCTGAATCCATTGATGCTGTATTAAGAAACTTATGGAGCAAGCAGAAAATACACCAGGATCGACACTTTCTGTTGCAAGGTGTGCATTGCTTGCTGATGCTGAGACAACACATGGGCGTGCGCACACACACACACGCATACAGCTGGGACAGTATAGTATCTGTGATAATGCATACTGTAGAGATATCAAAGAAAGATGACGTGTAGGAAGTTTGCTTTCATGTGCGGGTCAGCAGAGAGAACAGAAATACAAGAAAATGTAGATATAAAAAGTAGACGCAAGAACACCAGATCCACCCCCACTCACCCCCTCTGTGGTAAAGTGCTACAGCATACAGGAGGATAATAATCCACTGAACATGACTTGTGTCATGGCTGTTCACTCTGGCATGAAAGCACAGTCTAAAACGTGGCAAAGAAAAATGATTAAGAGCAACAATCAATCTTCAAACAACAATTAGTTGTAGACAGCGCAGCAACATGACAACTTAAGGAATAAAATGAGACACTTTCATTTCTCTCTGGCTGGCTGGCCATTGAAATTCAAACACAGTAGCAGGATAGTTTCACATGCTGCCACAGTTGGCTGACGACTCCAGGCAGATCTGCTTCTCAATCCCTCTGTATGTGTGTGTTACGTATGTGACTAAATGAAAGAGAGGGAGCGGCTGGGAGAGAAAGACGGAAAATGAGAGAGGAACTGATTATTCTAGAGAAAGGCTTTTATAAGCCACAAGACTCCCATTACAGATCATTATGTTTCAGATTTAGTTAAGAATATCTTTCATAATCTAATTGGGTTGTCTTTGTAATGTCATTTAACCTCTTTTTAGACGCTTTCTCTTCTCTCTGTGGAGTCCTCAGTTTTAGGCCTCTGTTGTGCCTGTGTGTGTATTTGAGTAGGCTTGAGTGTGTTTGTGTGTGTGTGTGTGTGCGCATAATTCAGATTGCCAGATTATTATTACTTCCAAGGGTAGGCTTACAGGAGCTGGGGGGAGGGGGGGGAATCATACCAAAGCTTTTAAAAGTATCTCCTATCTGCATTTGATCTTCTAACATGACACACTTTTTCATCCTAACACTTGCTGATACTCACTTTTCATAGCATGTTCAGTTGAAAATACATTTTAAAAAGAAAAGAAAAAAAACTCTTTTACTTTAAAAATAACACTGAAATTGGAATCCATTTAGTCTAATTGTCCTAATTTGATAATGGCTGGACCCGAAAAGCAAACTTAAACAACTGATGGGAACCTTAAAAAGTTAATTTACACAAATGGAACTATTTACAAAAGGTTTAAAGAAAAGGGCGGCAGAAATTTAAGGCGGCGGTCTGGTCGGGTCTGGAGGTGGAGAGAAAGAGGATTAGCAATGACTGGCTAGGAGGAGGCAAATACAAAGGCTCAGAGTGTGACTGAGGAGCGTTCTCACTTGAAAGGTGATGGTGAATGGCAGAGGGAGGGTCCATAGGCAGGCAGGCTGAGTTCCACAAGTGGTGTGGATTCAGGGGTGGAGAGCGGGTAGGCAGGTGGATTGCATTTAAGTACTGATATTCAGTCCTGAGTATTCTCAGGCTTGGATAGCTGCACAGTGAGGATCCAGCTGTGGCTCTAAGGGAGTTTCAGGTAAATGTCTTGACATGGGTAACAGGTATGCCAGACAAACAACTAAGAAGCAGACAGACAAGACCTAAACGAGACCTCAAGGACTGCAATTTAACAACACAGTGGTCAGGACGATCTGGCAGAGAAACACAGCCACATCCAGTTCTTAAAAACACAATCTGGATGACGATAATGGATGATAACAAAGGTGTGCAACAGCCAGCCCAGGAAAATGCTGCTCCACCCATGGGTGGTTACACAGGAGTCCCAAACATCTCCACCTGAGGGCCAAGAAGAGACAAGGAAAACAACACCACCCCAGTCTGACCCAGTCCTAACACTAATGGCGTTCTCTCAATTGTTTTCCTTCTTATAACAAGTACACAATCCTGTTCTGCTTGCTACTTGTATAGTTTATCTCATTTCTGAGTTGGATTAACATCTTTGGGCACATTTGTGGCAGAAATTGTCTTGGTTTTTTTTTCATAAAGGTGTTACATTTAATATATTAACACCAAGAGTCACTCAATTTGAAAGTGAGTGACCCAGACAACCTTAACCTGACACTGCATTTCCTCCCTAGCGCTACAGTATGTTAGCCCACAGCTTTGTTTCAATTGACTCACCTGCGTTCAGGTGTTTTTAAGCAAATTAGCTCCACTCACCTTTCCAGTTCTAAACAGCAGATAAAATTAGCATCAACTGGGGAAAACAATGGAGCATTTAGCAGCTAACAGGAAGCTGTCCCCTCCAAAGAATAGGTGGAATGCAAAATTGAGTTACAAATAATATTCAAGTGAACCAAAATATGATTTCCAATAAATGCAGAGGTTGTGTTCTGCTGAATGTGTAAACAGGTAAATGTTTTCTAACCTGCTTGCTGATGAAAAAAAGGGTGTCATATTAGTCATCTTAGTTGTTTCTATAGGATTTTCCAATTTTGTGGGGATAATGACTGGAATTGTTCTAGAAGGCATCATCAGATGGTGGCCTCCAGCTCGGAGTGGAATGGTTCACATCCGAGTGTTAAGCAGCTGGCATGAGAATTAGCACCTCTCAAGTCTGAGGCCATGGACCTCAGCCAAAAAAGTGTGGAGTGCCCACTCCGACTCAGGGACGAGCTGCTGCCCTCGGTGGAGGAGTTCAAGGATCTCAAGGTCTTGTTTACGGGTGACACGAGTGGGAGATTGACAGACGGATCGGGGCTGTGTCTGCAGTGATGCTGATGCTGCATCGGTCTGTCGTGGTGAAGAGTGAGCTGAACGTGAAAGTGAAGCTGTTGATTTACCAGTCAATCTACGTTGCTACCCTCAGCTATGGTCATGAGCTTTGGGTAGTGACCAAAAGAATAAGATCGCCAATACAAGCGGCAGAAATGAGCTTCCCTCCAAGAGTGGCTGGCCTCTCCCTTAGAGATAGGGAGCCAATCGGGAGGTGCTCAAAGTAGAGCCGCTGCTCCTCCACATCAAAAGGAGCCAGTTTAGGTGGTTCGGGCATCTGACTAGGATACCTCCTCGGTGTATCTTGGGTGAGATGTTATTTATATATATATATGTGTGTGTGTGTGTGTGTGTGTATGTATGTATGTATGTATCTCAGCTGGCCTCCTCAACACTTTGTACTTTTCCCAGGCCATCCCCAGGATGAGCTGGTGGAGGTGGCTGGAGAGAGGGAGGTCTGGGCTTCTCTGCTTAGGCTGCTGCCCCTGCGACCTGGCCTCAGGTAAATGGAAGAAATTGGATGGATGGATGGATGGATGGTTCTGCAAGGGCAGTGCACTGGCTGAAGAATATTTGTGAAGAGGTTCACTGTTGAATTAAATATATTTTTAAAATTTGTAGTGCCTGTAGTGCCATTAAATAATGTGTTTATTATAAGATGGATAGAAAAAGGTCAGGACAAGATAGACTGAATTATATCTGCAGAAATTAAAGGTGAGTAACAATTTATGTACAAACAGTGCAATCAGAATGAGTTAGTCTTCCAAACTTTTCATTTTGGTGGTCAAATGTTTTTCCACACTGTAACTGCACCGTGGCAACCTCAGTGTGGCAACGACAAGATGTTTAAAAAATGATAACTAGGTGCCTTTCATATTTTTTCATTGAGAAATCTGACGAAAGCATAGAGTAAACTGTAGACTGTTTGCAAAGGTTTTGGATGAATCCAAGGTCCCTTGAGACACAAGTCTTGACACTAGCCAGTCATCTTAGTAAAAGCCTCAGGGTGTTTTTTTTTTTTGCCTAACATGACCAGTCCCTATCTAAATGAATGAGTATTTCCAGTTTCAATTGGTAGAAAAAAGTATGATGACTTTGCAAAAAAAAAAAAAAAGTAAAAAAAGATAAAATGATACATAATTCACAACAAGACAATATAATCTGACAATCTGAGCATCATCATGATCAACATGGGGCTTAGGATGGATACAAAGAGCCAATAAAAATGATAACTATGTATTACACTAATGTGAAGATAAGCTAGAACACTAGAACAAACTATTCTGTGTGTAGTGCATATGCATCCGTGCAACAACACTGATCATTATTATATTTCATATCATCCAGAGGTTGGACATACACACTTGATTTTAAACGTTTTGCCTTGAGCAGTGTTTTTGCCAGTGCACACAGATTGTCAAGCTCAGATAATGTAGATAAAACCTTGCCCGCCGTTCATTCAGCAATTTCACGACATCTCAAGGTTTGGATCAATGGATATGGTAAATCAGTTGCTGTGGCAGTGGCTGTGTTGATATTAATCATTAGTTATTCAACCAGGACCACAGGAGGCAGCATGACAGACTAAGGGACAGACAGGCAAGAGGCAGAAAGGCAGACACGCAGCAGGATGAATCATCACAGGGGGAAAAGGCTGGGGGACATTAAACATCATAGTCTGGGAGATCACAAAGTCTCAAAGTGACAACTAACTTCCAGGTTTATGCCCAGAGGTTTCACATCAAAAATGACTTTCCATATGAAAAACTTCATGCATTTTCTGATTAGATTATGAAATTCTTCTTGCCTGCCGCACATTACTGAAAAACAGGGTCAGAATTATCTGTGAGGGGAAGTATACGAGCAGAAAATAAACATTTACAGCACAGTATATGTAGTATATTTGTGCTTCAATCTTAAATCCCATGCATGGATTTTCTTGTATGCTGTACAACGCAGCCACAATATTTGCTTTCTTCTGGAACAAGATGCTAGCAATGGCTGCACTGTCTGTAATACAGTGTAAATGCTAATACAGAACAATCTTATCCATTATGTAGTAACAAAAAAAATTAAAAGAAAGCGATGTGTTACTGCACCAGTCTTTAGTCTGTCAATCTGTCTGACAGTCTTTCCATGTCTTTCCCTTTCACCTTGCCACTATCTGTCTGACTCTTTCTATCAGCGACACAGGGATACTTTATCTGAGTAAAGTACACCACAGTGCAGTAACATCTCCCAAGACAGCCAGGGAGCTGATAGGTATCACTCTACAAACAGGCTGTTCCTCCTAGGACTCTACACACAGATAATGCGCTGACTTTCTCTTCTACCTTTTTTCAATTCTGTCTGCCTGTGTCTCTGACTCGGTCTCTCTCCACTCCCCAACCCCCACCGACCCAGTCTGTCTCTGTCTCTCTCTACATGAATCTCTGTCTCTACTGGCCTCCCTCATTCTATCTTTCTCCCTCAGGATAATCTCATGGGGATAGAGGTGTACAACCTCTCCCGACTGGAGATCCTGCAGATATTAGCCTTCTGTGTTCTCTCTAACACCACCCCCTGAGTGAGCAGCATTAGTGCTGTATTAGGATACAGTGAAATTACACAAGTGTGTTTGCATTTGCGTGCATTTGTGCTGGATGCCAGCTGCCCTGCAGCGTGTGTGTGTGTCTAGTGCGTCACCCTGCTTTCTCCGGCCCAGGTTCCCAGTGGTGTTCGGCATATGTTAACCACGGGACACAGGCTACAGATAAAACCATGCATGCTACCAACTACCCTTTGACGTCATAGACCTCCTCTCCTCCTCAACACTTTGTACTTTTCACGACTCATCAATAATAATATGGGATGCACGGATTAAATCTACTTGCAAACAGGCAAAAAAAAAAAAATTAAACAAATACTCATAGCTATGCACTGCAATGAGGTGATTGCCGTCTTAGAAAAGATGACATTTTTCATGAATATCTCCAAAGGAAAGACCCTTTCTCCCCAATAAAGTACCCACTGACAAATAAAGAACAAAAGGAAGGTACAGAAGAAGCAATGCTATCTTGGAAGCAGTAAAGCAACTCACTGACAGGATGGGCACACCTGCTAGCCAGCATAGCTGTGGCAGTTGACTTAAAGCAGAGATCAAAGACCTGCAAAATTCAACAATCCAGTGCTATAGAACTCGTCCTGTAACTTGAACAGTGAGTGTCACTGAAATCTTAACACCAAGGTGAAACAGGAAAAAGAAGGCAGATAGCTCCGAGGTTGCTACAAAAATATTATTTTGGATATTTTCACTATAATAAATGTATAAAAATCACATGTACTAAAAAGAACATAGGACAAGACGTAGATGTGTGACCAAAGATAAAAGAAACAAGAACAGCTTGGATGACATTGCTAAATGACAGATAAGACAATGTACATAGAAGAGTGTTTATATGGTTAATGATTTTTAAAAACAAAGCATGTTTATTCTATTGAACATATTTTATAATTCATTACCAATATTGCATACTGAATGGACATCAGTTTCTTTGATACTTAGAAATGGTTAGTTTTGAATGGCTTGACATCCAAAATGTCTGATATCTGATATCTCACAACTTTTTAAACCCCTGGTGACTCAAATATCCAGACAGCAAGCAATATTCCTAGTTCAAACCAAATATTGCACCAGAGTCAAAAATTGATTTCTGGTTAATTTCTCTCTCTGTGATGGACTTTGTTTCTGATTGCTGCATGTCAGCGGTGCCTCTCACAAATCGCTTTGTTATTAAGTTGATTTTTTAAAATCTCCTGGTGTTCGCAGCAGAAGAAAAGGAACTGAAAATTCAATTCCAGTTTAATAAAGTGCCAATCAATTTTTGATGGTTCTGAATCCATAATATCTAATGCAGTATTCTTAAATGTTCATCAGGCTGAAGACAACTCACTAAAAGAGAAAGGAAGTGGGCACCGACATTACATATACCACATAAAAATGTGCTGCATTTGAAACTTCACATATAATGTATAGCCTATTACATCATGCATAAATTCACCTTTTCATGCATACAACACTTTTTTAAAATAATTACAGAAAGATTTGAAATATGCTGATATTATATTAAACATTAATATGAAAGGCAACATGAACTGATTAAACATAACTACACTATATTGCCAGTATTCACTCATCCATCCAAATCATTGAATTCAGGTGTTCCAATCATTTCAACGGCCACAGGTGTATAAAACCAAGCATGCACACTGCTTCTAAAGCCATTTGCGTAAGAATGGGTTGCTCTCAGGAACTTAGTGAATTCCAGCGTGGTACCGTGATAGAATACTACTAAACATTCCACAGTCAACTGTTTTTATATCATATTATATATTATAACAACGTGGAAGTGATTGGGAACAACAACAACTCAGCCACATAGTGGTAGGCCATATAAAATGACAGAGCGAGGTCAGTGGATGCTGCGGCACATGGTGCGCAGTGGTTACCAACTTCAATCACTACAGACCTCTAAACTTCATGTGGCTTTCAGATTAGGTCAAGAACAGTGCGTAGAGAGCTTCATGGAATGGGTTTCCATGGCTGAGCAGCTGCATCAAAGCCTTACATCACCAAGCACAATACAGAGTATCCGATACAGAGGTGTAAAGCATGCCGCCACTTGACTCTAGAGCAATGTGTTCTCTGAAGTGATGAATTACACTTATCTGGCTTGCAATCCGATGGATGAGTTTGGGTTTGATGGTTGCCAGAACTGCATTGTGCCAAGTATAACGTTTGGTGGAGGGGGGATTATGGTGTGGGGTTGTTTTTCAGGAGCTGGGCTCAGCCCCTTAGTCCCAATGAAAGAAACTTTGAATGCTTCAGCATACCAAGACATTTTGGACAATTTCATGCTCCCAACTTTGTGGGAACAGTCTGGGGATGGTCCCTTCCTGTTCCAATATGGGTGTGCACCAGTGCACAAAGCAGGTCCATAAAGACATGGATGAGCAAGTTTGGTGTGGAAGAACTTGACTGGCCTGCACAGAGTCCTGACCTCAACCTGATATAACACCTCTGGGATGGAGCAGAGTCTGTGAGCCAGGCCTTCTCGTCCAACATCAGTGTTTGATCTCACAAATGCGCTTCTGGAAGAATGGTCAAAAATTCCCATGAACACTCTCCTAAACTTTGTGGAAAGCCTTCCCTGAAGAGTTGAAGCTGTTATAGCTGCAAAGGGTGGACCAACATCATATAAACCCTATGGATTAAGAATGTGATCTTACTCAAGTTCATATGCGTGCGAAGGCAGGTGAGCAAATAATTTTGGCAATAAAGTGTATCTGTGGATGGCACATATCAGTGAGATATCTGACTCTGGGGAGTATAACAGGCTTTTTTGTCATGGGGTGCCTTGAGTGTCTCGACCTGTGCTAACTCTAGTGAGAGTGGAAAATTCAATCAAATTCAGTAGAAGATTATTAATGTAAACAATTTAAACACTTTTTTCAAGTTCAGTAAAGGCATCTAAGTCAAGAGTGTAAACTCAACTGAGCAATTTAAATGTTACTTAAATGAATTGAGTTGAAACTTAATATATTACTTTCATTCTTCTATCAAGATTCAGAAAAGAATAGAATAGAATAGAATAGAATAGCTTTTATTTTTGTTGAGAAAACAATGTTAAGCAAAATGTTAAAACAGTGAAATGCAGTTTAGCATCCTCTCTAGGCAACTGTTAAAAAGACAAAAACTGTCCAAAAACAAGAATAAATAAACTAATTTATCATTACAGTCTAGTAGGGCCAGTTTCACTTCTTGCACTAGCAACAAATCTAATCAAAAATAAACATTTTGTTGATGCTGAACATTGAAAAATGATGTGCATGACATTTCAGTGTTCAATGTTTTTATTTTGACAACATTTCTCTCCACTTTTAAATTAACACATTCAAATTAAATGCATTAAAGGTGGACTTTTGATTAGTTGACAACTTTTCATGACAACACAATAAAACAGTGACATTTTGTGAACCAGCTTCCTTTGTGAATATGTGGGACATTGATGGAAACACATTTAGGTGCACAGGGTTTACTATGTGGCAGACAAATGCATGTCTAGTGGATATGCTGTCTAGAGTAACATTTACTCCCCACAAACACACAAAAATACCGCATGGCCACTGACAATTAAATAAACAAAAACAAAACAACAACAACAAAAACACCGGAATAAGAACTGCATAAATAACTCTATATTAAAGCCATTTCTACTCTCAGGCAGGTTCAAATGGAGAGCATATATCACAATCATTGATTTCAAATCATTGAGGTCTGAGACATTACAGTCTCATCCTCAAGAATGGCTGACACGTGGTGTGCTTCAAAGGGAAGTCCTGCAGGCACTCTCTCTTCATTGACCACTGGCACCAGAGCCACTGCTCCCTCCTGGGCTGCCACAAATTAAATAAATAAATAAATTCACTTTTTACCAATGAGAGAGTGCAAAGTCATTAAGCAAATAAAACAGGCTGACATTTTAAAAAAAAATAGTGCCACTAACTATATTAGTGATTAGATATTTTTCATGCAAGCAGGTCTTCACAGTTTGCAATGTCAGTGTAAACTGTAAGAAAACAAAACACAAGGATTCTGGTCGATCGATGCATTTGTCATAGTTGATAAAAACGTGAGATAAAAGTATGGCAAGTGGGATGAGAGATAAGCTTATACATAAGCCTTTTTAACTGCTTAAAACATAATAATGTGTCATTTTAGAGTTATTTAACCTAGACTAAAGATAGTTGTAAGAATCTGAGCTGCTTTCTGCTTTCTGAGTTGACTTGAGCACAAACAAGGGAGGAAAAATTAGAGCCCATAAGGCTCTGTTATTTTATAAATGTTGTTTTCTAAATATATGGAGCAGAAAATCTGCTAAATTAAGTGTGTGTGTGTGTGTGTGTGTGTGTGTGTGTGTGTGTGTGTGTGTGTGTGTGTGTGTGTGTGTGTGTGTGTGGTGTTAATACCAATATTAACACAGGACTCTCATTCCGTGTGTCTATTTAAAGAGTTACTGATGTGGATAATCAATTTACCTCTTACATTCAAATGAAGATAACTCCAGGCTTCAACAAGTGTACATTTACTGTTTATTACAAAATCCTATCTTTGCATTTCCCCTGATAATATTACCTTGATGAGCTGTGCGAGTCACATGAAGGTTTGCTGTCAATTCACTTACAATAAAGCTTCAAGTGACTCCAAGAAAAAAAAATTGCCTATCAGTTCTTTATATTATAGTGGGGTAACATTTGAAAGTCAATGTTTAAATATTTCAACTATGATGGTCAAGCATCTAGCCTAGTCTAGTTTAAAAAATGGTTCCAAAAAGATGCCCTGAAGATATAATGTTGTGGTCTGCTGTACATTGTGTTCAATAATTGTTTTATATTATTCTTTTAACAATTAGAACATAATAAAAACCAACACCTTCTTGGGTGCACTGCAGGCAAGTCTTAGGAATCTCTGTCACACAGAACAGCAGGGAAGCAGTTAAGGCGAAGAAAACATGTTTTTCAAGGCTAACAGGTGTATTTCCTGACAGACTCATTTTTGCTGCAAAAAATAACTCCAAATAGAGTTATCCTTTGTGGCACAATAACTGCAAACACAGATTGTTTTAAAGCTGCACTTAACTGTTCCGCTGTGGAAACATTAAACAGTAAGACACTATATGCTGACTTTGTTTAAAATAAGTGGCAACAAAAAGCAGCATTACAGCCATTGTAGCAAAACCCAAAGCTATCCAATCTGATCAAAAAGCTAGTTTTAATTTTTGATAAGTCTAAAAACTGAAAGTCTAGAAGGTACTCAAAACTCCAAAACTTAAAAATAATTTTTAAAAAAACCTCAAAACAAAAACCACAACTGTATCTAAAAGGTTAAACACAAGGAGTGAGAGCTTAAATAAAAAAAGGCAAACAGGATGGCACAGGGACATACAATACAATACAAAGACAATGTGACAAAGACAAAGAGGGGACAGGAGTATTTATCCTCTGGGAACTGATTGGAAATCAGACACAGGAGGGATGGAAAGGATACACAGGTTAACTCAAGTCACAGTAAAGAAGTAAAGTAAATGAAAAATTGATGCAATGAGTGAAAATAACAATAATCACAGTAAAAGTAAAAGTTTCTGTAATTTTACTTTTTTTTAAAAAATTAATCAACAGTCACCTTTATTCCAGTATATCGAGTGTAAGTTCTTCAATAGGATACAGTGAATGAATAAATAAATAAATAAATATTTGAACAATGAAAACTGGGCTGAAAGTCTAATTATAGAAAGACCAGAACAAACTGCAGAGCCTTGAAGTCACGTGGCTACGTGTAAAGTAAACCGGACAAAATATGGATCCATCTGCTCAGAGGTATTATGAACCTTGTCCATCCCCACAGCCTCTGCAAAATGAGCTGAACGATTTTAGCCATTAATATGACAATCAATTATACATGTGTCAGAACTAATGGCCCTAGCCAACACAAAAGGACATCAATGTTGAAGTGCAAGACCAACGGAATTGTTATAGGAAGTGTAATTTCCCTCTCTAGGATACTAGAGGATTAAACTAGAAGCCTTGTGGAAGACTGGAATTTTTTTTCCTTTCACTGGGGTTATCTCAGGTAACAATTATTCTAGTATTATTAAAGAGCTAAAAATGGCCCATACAGTTACAGCAACCTGAATTCAGCTTCCATAGGGTATTTGCGTGTGTTTGTGTGCGCACATTGTGTGTGCACATTGTGTGTGTGTGTGCATGCATATGACATGATTGTGCATGTGTCTATGCATTCACGTGTGAGTGTGCCCCTTGGAGACTTGTGTGTGCGTTTGTACAGTGACGTGTGTGCTGATGGAGGCAGTTGGTAGCTGGGATATGTGTCTAAGAAGAAAGCAAGGTGAGAAGACCTCCTTAAATGTGCACAGCTCTGCAGAAAACAACTCTGACATTAGTGCTGGAGCACTCCAAATAAGCACCAGATAAGTAGGTCTGTTTTGTCATTTCAAACTCTGCATATATTTCACTGTGTTGAGCACTTTTTTTAATGATATTTTGTTTGCTGCACATTCAGACGGTGCACTCTGCTCCAAATGTGGTTTGCGTCTGTCACGGGATATATTATCAAGTCTTTTGTCTCACTCACTCTCTTTTTCCCACAGGTTTTTACCAGTCTCGTTATAGTGCCTCTTCTTCATCTTGTGAATGTAAAAGTTAACAGACACATACACAAGCACACAGCCACAGCTTCACTCACACATAGACCACATGCACTGACAGTTTTAGCAATCCTCCATGACAGGGCATGTACATACACAATCCCTTGCTTCATGTGACTCCTTTCCTCTCTGCTCTACTCTCTTTTTATCAGCCTGCACCTCCATTTCATTATGAATCCGTCATACATTACTGCTTTGACTCTGCTTTCTTTAAATGCAAACACAGTTTAATATCTTTTTATTCACATGCGGTGGTTCTAACAGCCATAGTGCTCTCAGCATAATCAGGTCAATCACTAATACTCCTCATTACGGTACAATAATGGCAGACATCCACAGACATGGATGACATTTATTGCAACTCTGGCAACAGAGCAAGCAGCTGTGTCTTTCTGTCTGCTGATTTATGAAGTGTCTCTTCACACTGACAGCTGTGTTCTTCTGCACATACAGTATATATAACTACACTGTAAGTTCATATGTGGGCATACTCAACCTGTCTGGTTTCATAGTGTATAGCATGTATCTACTTACTAAGTGCAAGTGAACTTGATTTGTATGCTGCTGTCTGATGCCAAACATGCTGCTGAATTAATTAAAATATCAGCCACATCCACACTGCCAGCTACTAAACAAACTGGGTCTATTTTATGTGTTCTTTCCAAAGAATCAGTATGGGAAGCCACTAAAAATATGTCACATGCCAGTGATTATCCGCAGGGTGTAAAAGCTTCCCATGTTATTTTAAGTGACTGTTTCTGACAAATAAATAAATGAGGGTTTTTTTTGTTTTTTTTTTCTGGAATCACGAGGTAGACATGTGCCCCACTGAGTGCTGGCTGTGTGTGACTGAAGCTGATGTGAGTGTTACCAGACAGCTCCACAGCTACCTGTGTTCATGTCCTGCCTCCCTGGCCATTTTAAAGAGGCTGGTTTGTGACAGAATCATTTTAGGCCCCTTTCAGACTTTGAGTTTGATTAATAACACGGATGGATATGAATAGAGAAATATTGATCTCTCTTATACCTCTTTTTTTTCAGATAGATCAGATGTGTTTAGATGTGGAGGACTTAGAATTAAATAGCTATGCCATTCATTAAGTGGGATGATACTTTTGTAGTGTCAGTGCTGTTTATGTTTACGTAGTAAATAGCAAGTGACTATATTGCTGTATAATGTAGTATTTCAAGCAGCATTCTTTGGAACAGAATATCCAGTTACATTTGTGTTTACACTATTAGCCAATAGCTTTAGCTGAGACCAACGAAGGCCAAGTGAAAGAATAAGAGTTGTTGTAGGCCACACACATGTATCCCTCCATAAGCAGGATGTGAGTCACCTTTACACAGCTGGGCAAACTGCAGGCTGATCAAGGTTCTTGTAATAGATTATATAAAAGCACTGTGCAAAAGTCTCAGCCCACCCCTAATTTCTTTATACTCTGCTCAAAATAATTAAAGGAACACTTTGAAAACACATCAAATCTCAAAAATGGGAGGAGAATGCTGGATATCTATAATGATATAGAATGAGTAATGTGTTAGGAATGAAAGGATGCCACATGAAATGGCTGAGGTATGCTAAATTACACAGGAAGTGGACTGAAAATCAGGACTAACAGAGTGAGATGAGCCACCATGCAATACCATCTAGAAAACAAGGTAGCCATACCAAATATTGACTTTTGTTTGCCTTATATACTGTGTTTCCATGTTTCATTAAATCACAGCACCTATTTAACATTTTCCTAGCAAAACATAAAGAAATGAGGGGTGACTTTAGCACAATAATAGCCTACTATGGGAATATACTGTACTTATAGGGAACATAGAAACACTACCACCTAGCACCCTACCAACATGTCTTGACAGCCAGAATCGTGGAGGCATTTGAATGACTTTATACAGGACAATACACTTTTTCCAATTGCTAGAGAGTTCTCTGAAATTATGAAATATATGTACAATAAGTGGCCTCAAGAAGAATCAAAAAAACGTGGTTAAAACGTTTTAAGAATCTTATCACAGTTTTTTTTTAGGCAAGTAGACCAAAATGCAGGTAAAGGTAAAGGTAATGAAACCAAGCAGGCCAACAAATAAATGTTAGAAATCCAGAAATGTGAGTCCATAAAAAGGAAAACCTTGATTCTAGAGTCACACTTGCAGCTATTGAATATCTCTTAATTAAGAGACAGGGCAGGATTACAGTGGCACTAGATGAAAAGAAAACTAGCACATTCCTAAATGTAATCATCTAAATTTACATTTCATGTTTTGATTCATATCTGTAATGTTCCTGAAAATATTATATGTACTTTTGAAGGAAGCTATGCCTTCTGGTTGTCCTATGTGCCACTCTTCCGCAAAAATCTCTTTATCTATGCATGTCTATGACTATTTGTGTATCTGTCTCTGTATTTATGTCTATGCCTTTGTAGTCTAGTTACTGTGACTGAGCATCTCTCTGTTTATGTTTATCGTAGTCAAGCAGGAGGACTCACATCGGTCCACTTCTGTGCTCTGACAAGCTTGCACCCTTTAGACCATTTGCCTGAAATTGTATTTTGTGTATTTCTGCCTCAGCCCTCTGTCAAAATGAGCAAGTGGACTTGCCAAACAATTTCACACAATAAACAAACATTTCTGACCTTTAAACACAGAAACACAGAGGAGTAGATGGTTATGCAGGAGATAAAAAGACAGAGGAAGGGCAGAGGATACATATTCCAGTTAAATACCATTAAACATAAGTTCAAGTAAGAATATATAATATTTAACTACATTGTGTTTTTCATGAATAAACACAACTGTGAAATCATCTCAATCAATATTTTATAGTGATCAAGTTTTCACGTGTGAGGTGTGGGTGACACATGCTGGGGATCTGGTCATCAAGATGATTGTGCTCAATCAGATATAATCAATAAAATGATATCAGCCCATTGAATGGACATTATCAGCTGGAAACAGTTCCACAAGCAATTGTGGTCAAAAGTTTACATACACTCATCATGGGCATGAATGTCATGGAAATCTGGGTTTCTAATGATTTCTTTTTGCTCTTTTTCATGGGTGATTTTGCAGCATCTTTAATGCCATTAAAACAAAAGAATTGGGTGCACAAGTTTGAAATTATTTTGGATTTTTTCTAATCCACACATGCACCCCTAATATTTGGTTAAATGCCCCTTAGCAAGTTGCACCTCAACCAGATGCTTTTGGTAGTCATCAACCACCTTCTGGCATAATCATGGCTGGCTATTTGAGAGACAGGGTACACCCTGGACAGATCGTCAGCCTGTCACAGAGCTAAGAAAAAGTAATTTATTACAATATATTATTATTTTTGGTTTAATCAGCGAGATGACCTGAGATGCACTGTTACATATTTAGCATTCAGCAGTATAAATCTTTGGCTAAATAACCACACTGTCAAAATCTACTGTGTGAAGTGTAGTAGTTGAGGACGCAAAAGCAGAATACCATAGATGGAGGCAAATGAGCAGTGAGCATTCATTGCAGAACTGCAGAGAGGAACACGCAGTCCAAAAACAGGGAACACAATTCAGGAGCCCTGAGGAAAACTTGGAAAAACTGGGGAGAGCGCAGCTAAGCGGGGCAACACAACAAAGGGCAAGGGGAGACTCAGACAATAAATAGGGAGATTGGAACCAGGGAACACAGCTGAAACTCACCAGAGAAACAAGACTGGGGAAAGTAAAACTGAACACTAAACAAATGGGAGAAAAACTATTCAAATAAAATGAAATATAACAAACAACTAAACCGGGGAACAGCACAGGCAGAGTTGACAGTACGTGTGTAACCTTGGGGAGGCAGGAATTTAACCGACCCAAAACGCTGGGTAAATGACCCAGGGACCACAACACAAACAATGGCACAACTTTGAATAGACACGCAAGATCTTTCTGCCTGTGTTTGAGTACTGGAAAAAAAAGCTTTCAGAAAAATTGTTGAAAAACAGTACCTAACAGCAAAAATGTTACTGCAACAGCTTCTCTATCACCAAAATGACCTGGCTGGTCTTTTCCACTTCTGTTACCTGTTGAAACCCAAGCATAGTCTGCTTGGCTGGGGTCAGCACTAATTCAGCTTTAACACAATTCTGATCCTGGAAGCCTTTTGGACTTCACCAATGCATTCTTTGTCATGGTTGCTGTGGCAGGCAGGAAAAAGTGGACCCCAAGTGCAGGACTCAGAAACAATGAAATGAATTCAGTTGAGGTTTATTGAAAAGAAGGGGAAAACAGGTACAAATAAACTGGGCTGGAACAAAAGCCAGAACTAAACCTAAGGGACACAGGGAACAGTGAAACGCACAGCAGGTTCAAAGACAACAACACAACAAAGAACAGAAGAAAACTGAGGGCTTAAATACACATCAGGTAATCAGGGCAAGAGGAAACAGCAGGGCACAGCAGGTGAAGCAAATTAAACTAATAACAGGGGAAGCAAAACTAAACACAAAGCACGGGGAAGACAAGACTGTCAAAATAAAACAGGAAGTGACTAAACAAGGTCCTAAACACGGGACAGAGACGCAGACCTGACACAGGGAAACACAAGGGACTAGAAATAATCTGAGGAACAATACAAAAGAGAACTAATAAGCATAATCAGAGAAATAACTGAAACAGAACCAAGAGAGCACAAAACACTGGGCCACCAGCCCAGGACCATGACATTCTTCTCATTTGATGTGATTAAAATTAAAATTAAAGTAATACAAAAGTTGTTTTTTTTTGTTTGTTTGTTTGTTTGTTTTTTATCTCCACCCCTCAAGTACACAGGAAAAGGGCAGTTTTTTTGTTTTGTTTTGTTTTGTTTTGTTTTAGTAAATGTAGTCTGAATTTAGCACTGAAATGTGGTACATTAAGTGTTATGGGAAAATATAATATGATTACAGCAATGTGTTACACACAGCACTGCATATCAACAGTAAGCAGCCTCACTGGTTCACTCACAGTCCACAATGACTCTGAAGGAGTATTAGGAATGGTTTCAGCCACAGCCTAATCTTAAGGACTGAAGAACAAGTCAGGCCCATCAGGTTGTGTGCATCATCCATGTAACTTTGTTGGTATTATGTCTTGAGCTCCAGTGAATATGAATGTTTATCCAGGTGTTACTTCTATGGACATGAGATATAATTAAACAGAACTACTTGGGTTATGCAAAAGATTATGGTCTTGACGGAACTACCCCTTCCATATTGTTTCTAGGTGAAGGGAGACTACGGATCATATTTATGGAATTGATTATATCTGATAAGTACTATTCAGTGGGCTGATAACAGCCAAGTCAGCCGTTTACTAGTCTGTACTCAGTGAATTCTTGTCAATCACTTCTTATCTGTGCTTCAGCAGCACAATAATGGAATGCTGTGATTGACTCAGATATGATTGCAACAAAATCTGTGGAATTTCATTTAATTTTGTTTTTGCTGACAATAAGAAAGAAAGTGACAGCCCATCAAAAACAAAGTTAGTAATACACACACATACACACACACTTGGTAGTACCACTAGGTTGGATCTCCTTTTGCCTTCAGAATGACCATGAATCTTTATAGCACAGATTCAACAAGGTGTTAGAAACATTCTTTAGAGATTTTGGTCCATATTGACTTGATAGCATCACATATTTGCTGCAGATTTGTCAGCTACACATTGACGATGTGACTATCCTGTTCCATTACATTCCAAGGGTGCTCTATTTTTTTCAGATCTGGTGACAGTGTAGATCATTTGAGCACTGTGAATTCACTGTCAGTTTGAGATGAATTAAGCTCTATGACACAGCAAATGGAAGAAGCCTTCAGAAGATGGGTACACTGAAGTCACAAAGGGATGGACATGGTCAGCAACAATAGTTACCATGTTTATATCGTATTCTGACCATACCATCAAAAATATCAGCAGAAATCACGACTCATCAGGCTAGGCAACATTTTCCTCATCTTTTTCTGTCTGATTCTGGTGAACCTGTGTGAATGGCAGCCTCAGGGTCCTGATCTTAGCTGATGGGAGTGGCACCCTCTGTTGCTGTAGCCCATCTGCTTCAAAGTTCAATGTATTGTGCATTCAGAGCTGCTTTTCTGCATACTTTGAATTGAATTGAATTCAATTCAATTCAATTCAATTCAATTTTATTTTATTTTATTTTATTTATATAGCACCAAATCACAACAGTCACCTCAAGGCACTTTATATTGTAAGGTAAAGACCCTACAATAATACAGAGAAAACTCCAACAATCAAACAACAAACACTTGGCAACAGTGGGAAGGAAAGCCTCCGTTTTAACAGGAAGAAACCTCTGGCAGAACCAGGCTCAGGGAGGGGCAGGCATCCGCTAAAACCGTTTGGAAGTGAGGGGAGGGAGACTGGACAAAAGACTGCTGTGGAAAAGAGCCAGAGATTAATAATAACTAATGATTAAATGCAGAGTGGTGTATAATTAAACATTAGTAGCTTACCACCACCAAGTATGATTGAGGTGTGAATGAATGGTGCACAGAATGGTAAAGCGCTTTGAGTACCGTGAAAAGCGCTATATAAGTCTAAGGCATTATTATTATTATTATTATAAACACAGAGAGAATGAAAAGCGGTGAGTGAAGATGAAACATGGGAACACCCCAGCAGCCTAGGCCTATTGCAGCATAACTAAGGGAGGGTTTAGGATCACCTGATCCAGCCCTAACTATATACTTTATCAAAAAGGAAGGTTTTAAGCCTAAGCTTAAAAATAGAGAGGGTGTCTGTCTCCCGAATCCAAGCTGGGAGCTGGTTCCACAGAAGAGGGGCCTGAAAGCTGAAGGCTCTGCCTCCAATTCTACTTTTAAATACCCTAGAAACCACAAGTAAACCAGCAGTCTGAGAGCACAATGCTGTAATGGGGTGATACGGTACTAAGAGGTCTTTAATATAAGATGGAGCCTGATTATTCAAGACATCGTGTGTGAGAAGAAGGTTTTAAATTTAATTCTAGATTTAACAGGGAGCCAATGAAGAGAAGTTGAAATGGGAGAAATATGCTCTTTCTTTCTAGTCCCTGTCAGTACTTTGTAGCATTTTGGATCAGCTGAAGGCTTTTCAGGACAACGTGATAGTGGTGAATCACAATAATCCAGCATAGAAGTCATAAATGCATGAACTAGCTTTTCAGCATCACTCTGAGACAAGATGTGTCTAATTATAGAGATACACAGTCCTATCTATTTGTTTAATATATCCATTGAAGGACATATCCTGGTCAAAAATGACTCAGATTCCTCACAGTGTTACTGGAGGCTACGGTAATGCCATCCAAAGTATCTGGTTACACACCATGTTTCTAAGATTTGTAGAGCTGAGTACAGTAACATCAGTTTTATCTGAATCTAGAAGCAGGAAATCAGAAGTCATCCAGGCCTTTATGTCTTTGAGACATTCTTGCAGTTCAGCTAATTGGTGTGTGTGTCATCTGACTTCATGGATAGATAAAGATGGGTATCATCTGCATAGCAATGAAAAAGTATGCTTTGCCTTCTAACAATGCTGCCTAAGGGAAGCATGTAATTGGGTCTAGCACAGAACCCTGTGGAACTCCATAATTGACCCTATTGTGTGAACATATGAACAAACTGGAGTCTGTTGCACAGATATGATTTGAACCACTGCAGTGCAGTACATTTAACAACTTGGTTGTTATATGTGGTTATTTAAGTTAATCTTGCCTTAGAAATTATTGTGAGTTATAATTCTTTACCCCATGCTGAGCCACTACAATTGATTTTAGCGTCCCCCAACTTTTTCACTTTTACTTGAGTAAAGAAATGGAATCAGTACTTCAACTTTCACTAGAGTATTTTTTAACACAAGCATCAGTACTTCTACTTAAGGGCAGAATGTCAGTACTTTTGCCACCTCTGCCAGTGAGTGTATCTTTAAAATTTGCTAAAGTATATGGAAACCCCTTTATGTCATGTAATGTCACTGGCTTAATAGTAGCAGTCTTTATCTATATTGACTGAAACATTTTGATCAACAATTTGGTCTAACAAGTGAAAAATCCCTGGTTACATGAATAAGGGCATCTGGTGTAATTAAAAAAATAATAAAAATAAAGGTCTGTCAAATTAAACATGCTGTGTTATCAGTAGTGACAACCCCTTGTGAATAAGGGAGGATTGAAAAAAAGCTTCTATAACTATCTGTGGATCTGCTGGATGCTCTGTTCTCTCTGAATATCTTGTTCAGTCCCTTTATCTAGGCATCCATCCAGCACAGAAAAGCACTAGATCATGCTTTTGTGTAAGGTACAAAGGATGATGAGCATGACAACTGGAGAGGACCTGCACTTCACCCTCACACTGTTGGGGCTTCTCCCAACCACCTCAAAGCATTATTGCCAAATAGCCCACCCCATAGCCACTTTTGGAAGGCTTCTAAGCATGTCAGCAATAGTAAATGTAAGTCCCTCTTCCAAATTCAGAAAATTCAGAGATAATAATATAGACTAAGAGGTGCTGAAAAGGCCCCAGGATCCTCTACCTAATTTGAGGTTAAATCTGAATGTCCTTCACTTTGTCTGGTGTGCATGTGTGCGCAGAAGGAGTATCTCACACACTGTAAACACTGTCGACAACCTTTAGTGTTTGTGGTTGAGGAGGCGTTTGTGTTTGAGGTGGTGTTTTAATGTGTATGTGTTGGCATGTGTGTGTGTGTGTGTGTGTGTGTGTGTGTGTCGGGGGGGGGGGTGTCATTGACAGAGGTCATTTCCAAGAGAGGATCTTTATCTTTCTAATCGTGTCCACTAGTTTCTGTGACACTATTTGAGATAGTGCTTATCTGAGCTAAAGAAGAAAATGTGGCCTAGATTGTATTCATAGATCGGATAACAGAGGACATTTTAGATTTTTCAGGATTTATAAATTTATGTGAGCTAGTGCTTAACCTTGTTATTTCTGACATGACAAAACTATCGCCTACGGCAGGAGAAACATTTTAGTTGAGTTAACAGTTCAGACAGTTCATCACAACAGCGACGCTCCTCTGAGACTAAAGACCCCCCCCCCCACATACACACGCACACACACGCGCACACACGCACACACAAATCACAAAGCACAAACAAAAACAGCTCTCTGCTGTTGGAGGTGTGCCTGTGCATGTCTCTATTTCAGAAGTTCTCATGTCCTTATTAGCGGTAATGAAGAGTTATGAGAGTATGAATGGTGGTAATAACAAGCCTACAAACACTGATGTGCTATTAGTCCACCTAAAGACCAAACATAATATATTACAAACACAACCATCAGGTCCTTGTTGCTGCAATGTTGTATTAATAATTATATCACTATTATATGAAAGCAACAGCAAGCTGTCCTGTTTTCCTTGAGTGACCCCTGACTGGAACGCAGAGGCCAATGAGAGCAGAGGAAAACTCATTATTATTCATTAGGGGGGAGGTCAGATGAGGGGACATTACTGAGAAAAAGATCCTAAGAGTGGGTGGAAGAACAGAGAGAGGATGTTTTGAATGAAACAGAACAGCTAAATTGCAGCTGTGCCTTAGAGTCTGGTGAGTCATACATCTAGACAAATAGACATGGGAGAGAAATGAACATGAAAAGTGAGACAATGAGGGTATAAAGTTTGGAAATGAAAAGTGCTATCTAAACTTTTGAGAAATGCAGGTACGGCTTTTCTTTTGGTCAGCATAGCTGTAGCCTTTTAACAAACCCAAAGAGAGAAAGAAAGAGAGTCAAACCCTCCTGCAAAAACAAAACAAAACACTATTACACGAGGAACATTTCTATCTCAACTTTTCATAAAATATCCTGTCAATTGCACAGGTAAACAAGAGATATTTTTCAACAGTTACACTGAAATTGCCAAGTCATTCTCTGTAATTATTGTAGGGTCTTTAACTTACAAGATAAAGCACCTTGAGGCGACTGTGTTTTGTGATTTGGTGCTATATAAATAAGATTGAATTGAACCGAGTTGAATCATAATATTTAGCACATTAATATTTTGTTGCATCGCAATGCAGATTCAGTTATCGTGATGCATACAGTACTTGGGGAGTTAAAAGAGAGTATACAAAAAGAAGTGACAAAAATTGTGAATACAAAAAAACACTTCATAAATATTTGACTGATCACATGATTCCCAGACGCAAATTTTAACAGTAATATTTTTCTTTCTTCAGCAATAAACTGTAATTCATTTTGTTTATGAAGTTTCACACATTTTGTAATATCAACCTCTCAAAGGACAAGCGAGGAAAAAGGGAAAACACTGAGCAGTTGCTACTATCAAGCTTTGGTGCAAGTTGTTGAGCTCATAAGTTAACAAGGACATAGAAGAAGCCGACTGTGGCCAAGTAGTAGATGAAGGGGTGGAAGTAAGTACCATACTGGGGGCAATTAATAGAAAGTCTGAGGTTTTCTCTAAACTCTGCACAGTTATTGCAGCCATAGCAGAGATAAGAAAAGAGATAAGGGACCATGCTATATGCATGAGAATGACATTGCTTTTTTGCAAGATTTAGTATCTGCACCAGACACAACGAGTAAGACTTGGAGCCAAGGTGGTGAATGAACAACATGAAGCTAGCAAACCTGCTACAGGCGGCTGAAGGATCATACCCATGCTCTTTTTTGGAACTATCTGATGCATAGACAATCAAGGTTGACAGGCAAATAAATGGAGAGGGCACAGTGGGTTGGAATGTAAAGTGATATTAATGCCCCACTGAGAGTGCTGAATGTAAGTTCCTCCAACCAACAGGGACAGGCTGAAAGTAAACTAAGCGGCCCAGGTGAGAAAAGGCTTATCACTGCTTATGTATGCACCAAAAAGAAACAGGATTTTGCTGAGGAAACACAAACACACACACACACACACGCACATGCGCACACACATACACACACATTACCAATTTATGGACATTTCTGTAAAATTCCATGCATGATTAAAAAATATGGCAAAACATCCATAAAAAAATCCATACAGAAAAGTCTTTAATTTTAAAATTGTATATTGCACTATATTTGAGTGTCCAAAAGGAAGGAGGGACTACAATGTAGTTTGCTGGCAGCTATGGAATTGAAATAGAGTCAAGACTTGTAACATACAAAGAACAAACCCATGTAGCTGTTCTGCTGATGAACATGATTTTCTTGAGATATATTGGTTCAGTTCTGAATAATGTGGAGAGGTCACAGGGAACAACATGACATAATTTTTTACTTTTCCAAATGAGTCTATGCTACAAAATGTTCCTCATACAAAGACTATTATTATACACTGCTCAAAAAAATAAAGGGAACACTTAAACAACACAATATAACTCCAAGTAAATCAAACTTCTGTGAAATCAAACTGTCCACTTAGGAAGCAACACTGATTGACAATCAATTTCACATGCTGTTGTGCAAATGGAATAGACAACAGGTGGAAATTATTGGCAATTAGCAAGACACACTCAATAAAGGAGTGGTTCTGCAGGTGGGGACCACAGACCACTTCTCAGTACCTATGCTTTCTGGCTGATGTTTTGGTCACTTTTGAATGTTGGTGGTGCTTTCACACTCGTGGTAGCATGAGACGGACTCTACAACCCACACAAGTGGCTCAGGTAGTGCAGCTCATCCAGGATGGCACATCAATGCGAGCTGTGGCAAGAAGGTTTGCTGTGTCTGTCAGCGTAGTGTCCAGAGGCTGGAGGCGCTACCAGGAGACAGGCCAGTACACCAGGAGATGTGGAGGAGGCCGTAGGAGGGCAACAACCCAGCAACAGGACCGCTACCTCCGCCTTTGTGCAAGGAGGAACAGGAGGAGCACTGCCAGAGCCCTGCAAAATGACCTCCAGGAGGCCACAAATGTGCATGTGTCTGCACAAACGGTTAGAAACTGACTCCATGAGGATGGTATGAGGGCCTGACGTCCACAGATGGGGGTTCTTCTCACAGCCCAACACCGTGCAGGATGCTTGACATTTGCCAGAGAACACCAGGATTGGCAAATTCACCACTGGCGCCCTGTGCTCTACACAGATGAAAGCAGGTTCACACTGAGCACATGTGACAGTCGTGACAGAGTCTGGAGACAGCGTGGAGAGCGATCTGCTGCCTGCAACATCCTTCAGCATGACCGGTTTGGCAGTGGGCCAGTAATGGTGTGGGGTGGCATTTCCTTGGAGGGCCGCACAGCCCTCCATGTGCTCGCCAGAAGCAGCATGACTGCCATTAGGTACCGAGATGAGATCCTCAGACCCCTTGTGAGACCATATGCTGGTGTGGTTGGCCCTGGGTTCCTCCTAATGCAGGAAAATGCTAGACCTCATGTGGCTGGAGTGTGTCAGCAGTTCCTGCAAGATGAAGGCATTGAAGCTATGGACTGGCCCGCCTGTTCCCCAAACCTGAATCCGATTGAGCACATCTGGGACATCATGTCTCGCACCATCCACCAACATCACGTTGCTCCACAGACTGTCCAGGAGTTGGCGGATGCTTTAGTCCAGGTCTGGGAGGAGATCCCTCAGGAGACCATCTGCCACCTTATCAGGAGCATGCCCAGGCGTTGTAGGGAGGTCATACAGGCACGTGGAGGTCACACACAATACTGAGCCTCATTTTGACTTGTTTTAAGGACATTACATCAAAGTTGGATCAGCCTGTAGTGTGTTTTTCCACTTTAATTTTGTGTGTGACTCCAAATCCAGGCCTCCATTGGTTAATAAATTTGATTTCCATTAATGATTTTTGTGTGATTTTGTTGTCAGCATATTCAGCTTTGTACAGAACAAAGTATTCAATGAGAATATTTCATTCATTCAGATCTAGGATGTGTTATTTGAGTGTTCCCTTTATTTTTTTGAGCAGTGTATATCTTTATATAGTTCTTCAATTCAATGAAACAGCAATTTAATTTAGACAAATAATTCTATAATTTTATTATTTGTGGACATTTTTTTTCTAATTACGGTGAAGTTTTCAACAGCAGGGTCTTCACTGCTAACACTGGATTAAGATATCTGACTTCCTTAAATTAAACAGTGACAAAACTGAGTTCCTCCCGTCAGAACAAAATCCACCTTATCCAAAGTTGGCAGTTTCTCCCTCACCATCGACAGCTCCTCACAAATCCCTCTAGTTCAAAACTCAGCTGCTTGCATCATAACCAGAACCCCCTCATTTTACCACATCACCCCAGTCCTACAGCAGCTCCACTGGCTTATAGTTAAGTTCAGAATGCAGTTCAAAATTCTCCTGTTCGCATTCAAGGCCATCCACAACCTTGCCCCTCCTTATCTAGTTCAACTTCTTCACATCACCTCCTCATCCCGCACCCTCCGCTCTTCCTCCTCTATCCACCTTAATGTTCCCTCTGCCCGCCTCAGTATTCAATTCAATTCAATTCAATTCAATTCAATTCAATTCAATTCAATTCAATTTTATTTATATAGCGCCAAATCACAACAAACAGTCACTTCAAGGCTTTTTGTATTGTGGGTAAAGACCCTACAATAATACAGAGAAAACCCAACAGTCAAAACAACCCCCTATGAGCTAGCATTTAGTGACAGTGGGAAGGAAAAACTCCCTTTTAACAGGAAGAAACCTCCGGCAGAACCAGACTCAGGGAGGGGCACTCATCCCTGAGCCTGGTTCTTCTTCTCAATACTACAGGGAACAGAGCTTTCTCCCGCTATGCTCCCCAGGTACGGAACTCTCTCCCACCAGACATTCGCAATATTGACTCTCTTCATTTCTTCAAATCACAACTCAAAACTTACCTGTTCCAAATTTCATACGTACTTTAGTTCTTTGGGTCATTTTAGTTTCTTGTTTGGGGTTTTTGTGGTTTGTCTTGTTTTCACCCCTGTAAAGTGTCCTTGGGTGCCATGAAAGGTGCTTCTAAATAAAATGTATTATTCTTATTCTTATTCTTATTCTTATTCTTATTCTTATTCTTATTCTTATTCTTATTCTTATTCTTATGTACTGGCATTTGTATAATGCTTTTCTGGTCTCAGTGCTTTTTAATTATAAGTCACACTTAACTTTTCACACCTTTCCACTTAAGTATTTAAGTGCTGTATCTACCTTGAACTCACCTACATGGACAGTTTAGAATCAACAATTAGCATAATATGCATGTCTTTGAACTGTGGGCCTGAGTGACTGAGTACACACACAGGCACAGGAAGAACATACAAACTCCACACAAGAAGGCTGACAGACAGAGGCTTCTGCCTGGCTCTAAGGTACAAGCCTCGGAAGCTGTGGCTCAGAGAGTAAAGCTGGATGTCAGCGAGTTGCAGGGTTAGTGGCTAAATCCCCAGCCTTCCATGTGCTTCAATTTCCCCGTGACACTGAACACCAAGTTGATCCCAATGGCAAGCAAGCACCTTAGATGGCAGCCTCACTACTGGCATGTGGGTAAACAGAATACATGTTGTAAAGCACTGTGTGGAACCATGACAATTAAAAAAACTATACACAGTGAGAGCTGACATTTAACACAACTAGAACTAGTTTGGGCAAATTTTAAGGCTGGTAATTTAATGGTCCTGAGTCAGTATATCCAGCATTTGAGGTTTGTTTGTTTTTTAAGTTTCTAGGTATGTCTGTAATCCCTGGCTTTGTTTGTATATTTTTCTTCATGTATTCTTTAGTTCCCAGTTGCTTTAGTGTGTCCTTCATCAGTGACCCATCCTCTTGTGTCAAGGCTCCTGTGTTAAGTTCTTTCATGTGCCTGTTTTCCCTGTTTAGTTTTGCACTTCCTGAGAGATTGTGGTCCTCGTGCTTTGCCTTCAGTTTTGCTTCTTTTGTCTTGTCTGCTGTGATTTTGTTCACCTATGTCTCGTTCACCACAGCTGTTTCCACTTTCCCTAATTCTCCTTCTGTGTGAATATTGTCTCCATCTCCCCTTGTCCTATGTTGGATCCTCCCTTATGCTTTGTTCTCTGGTTTTTAATAGAATCCTAGTTTATAGTTTGTTTTGTTCCTACCTGTGGTTACCAGCAAATAAAGCTGAGTTTTAAGTTCATGTTCTGTCTCCTGAGTCCTGCATTGAGGTCCTAATCCTTAGTTCTAAATGCTAATCTGGATCAAGTTATATTTTTCCAACTTTTGCAAGCAAATAAACTGATCTGAACAATCAGAGTGCTGCACTTAGCAACATGTAAGCTCATAGCTCAAAACGCACACCGATATACTGACACACAGCTAGACACTGCTCTGGGTCAATCAGCTCTCTGAAATGATTTCTCTGCTCAAACTGCCCCACTGACATCCCGAAATATGTGCTAAAGTGGCCATGATGCAGCCTTGGGATCAAACTATGAAATTCTCTCTGCTGCTGCTTCAAGAGAGTTGGATGAAGCCAAAATCTCTGTCTCTTCCTTTTCTTATTTAGAAACATCAGGACTTCACTACATCATCACTTGATGTCGGCTGCGTTTTTTTCACAGTGTGGTTTATGAGGACGAATTAGTCGCAAAAACGCAACGCTTTCGGTGTGCATGTAAGTTATACGACAAGTTCGCATTCGGAATTTTAGGTTGTTTTTTCGCAAGGTGTTCAGTGTGTAAGGGCCTTTTAATAGTGGGCGGGGAACAGGTAAGTTAATCAATCCCTCCCAGGCGTGGGCTTGGCAGCAGGGTGGAGAGGCCAGAAAGAAACACCTAGGAGACAGATAAGTACACGCCCAGGCACAAACCCCTAGAGAGAGGAGATCAGAGAGAAAACAAAAGCAAGGAGAGAGTGAGAGAGAAAGGCAGGCCAGTACAGGAGCACCTGGGGACCATGACACTCTTTCTTCATTTTCTTGTTTAGACCAGCTCACGATTGCTTGATGTCGACCTAATTTTCCTTGTAGTGCGTTTCATCTGGCTAGAAACAGCAGGAAAACCACCTGTCGAAACTGGGCACTTAGCAAAAGATATGTTTATCATAAAAACAACAATGTTGTTGTAACATTTTTCAAAGCATCCGATTGGATTTCCTCGACTTTGGCCCCGTTAGTATTTTTTTCTTTAAGCTCCTGAAAAGTTTCAAGTCCAACTTTTTTTAGATGCAATGGCACAGTTGGAATAAAACTCAGACTAGCTCAGGTACCTTTTCCTCTTGGGTATGAAATACTACTTTACCTGGTAACTAAAAGAAGCATGTGCGTGGGCCTGTGTGTGCGAGAAAAAGTGAGAAATGTTCTGCTACTATAACTTGAAAAGGTTTGGGTACTTGGTACTTGGACAAACAGCAATTTAGGTCTCATCCAGGTATACAAGTGATATATGGGTAAGAGTTACTATGTGCTCTCTCTCATCGCTCTCTGTCTCCCTCTCTCTCCTCCTCTTTCCTGCTCTCTCTCTCTCTCTCTCTCTGTCCTAGTGATCGTGACTGTACTGACAAAAGCTCTCATCTGGGGAAGATGGTTGCTCTCTATGTGCAGACACCCTGGTTGCCGGGGAAACCAGTCTATAGTTGTGAGCAAGAAGCAACGTAGGCCTCTGCAGTGCAGCAGAAAAACAGCAGCACAAGTCTGAACTTGGAGTGACGGCATGCACAGCAGCAGTCATCAGGATACACACAGTCACACGGTTCTCCAAACTCTTTCTCGCTCTCTCTCTCTCACTCCCTCCCTCTTGCACCTGAAGATATAACACACAACAGCTCTGTTTTGCGTGTAGGCGTGTTTCGCCATGGCTGGAGCTGTTTGCTGCGTACCATCAACAAGTCAAGTCACTTGGAAATCAGAGTGAGAAGAAGCCCTAGAGTAAACACTTGATGTTCGCTGTTCAGTGTGTAGTTGAAGAGTGCTATTACACAAGAGCTAAGCCAAACAAAACTGTCAAATATACAAGACACCAGATAAATTTATTTATCCAACAAAAACTGAGCAGCATATGAGAGAAATTCTGTATTACTATTACTTTCCAAAAAAGCACTTTTGCAGTGGCTGCTTCTTAACCATTTTTTTTCTTGTTTCTTTTTTTTTTTTTGTTGCTTCTGTCCTTTCAAGAAATGGCAGCTTCTAAACTGCTCATTTGTTTTTAATACAAACTCTATAGGAATTATAAGCAACACAACAGTAACAATGTGCAATAAACACATTCTAGATATAGGTTTTCATGTGCCAAAGACAAGATCTGAGAAGCCACTGGGAAACACCATGGTGTAACTGCAAGTGTACATGTAAACGCTGCTATGGGCCAAATTTAAATGAGGTATGGTTTTTGTATTTTAAGATTGGAAAGGCTCTGAACTTTATGATCTCAACCTGTACACTACTCCATTTTTGCCATATATTAGTTTTCCAGCGTTTGCCACCTGGGAGTATAGAAGTGCAGCAACATCTGTCTGCCTGAACTGACCTTGAAGGCTTTGGGACAGTTAATGTTGTTTGACTGGGCAGCGAGTCTTAGCTTTATAAAATCCTATTATCATGCTACAAATCGCATGATAATGAACTGTGACTCAAACAGAACTAATGACTGTCTAACTTAAATTCAGCCGGGTGTGTGTTGCACGATTGTGTGCAACACACTTGTGTTTCCATTTTGCGTAAATTCCAGGTTAATATTATGGGTTTTGAGAAGTATTGCACACTATCTTGAAAAGTACTCTATGTAGTGGTACTATACACAGATTTAGGCTATTTTTTAGATACCAAATGGAAATCATAGGGTTATTTGATGTAAAGATTTGCCCCATTTTACCATCCTATGCTTGTAAACCCATCCAACAGCCACAGCAGTCTTTTTTCATTTTAATATATATAAAATTTAGAAGTGACTGCCTGAGAACAAAACAACTCATTGGAAGAGTCATCACCTGTCCTGTCAGCAGTGGTATTTGAATCTCTATAATTAACCAGAGAATTAAAAGAAGATCAGTTAGAGTTGCTTAGAGACACCGTCAGCTAAAACTCAAGGCTTTCTTTCGCCCTCTCTCGCTTCCCTATAATTTCCTCCTTCTGTGTATGTGTATTTGCATGACTGGCATGATGGTATGGGGCTTTATAATGCTGACGGGCAGAATGAGAGCAGGGGGAAGCTCCGAAATGAGAAACCACGAGAGGTTGAGAAGGGGGAGAGGATGCAGTCAGAGCTCAAACCTTATCACTTGCAAAAAGACAAAGAGAATGAATTTTAAAATATGGTTGCATTTGCTGGTGTGCGTGTATGTGTGTAAGTAGGTGAGAAGAGAATTAATAACACAAAAACAGGGTTACATCTAAATTAAGTCTATTTGTCAGGAAATGCCAGCCACTGTGCCCCCTGGCATTGCTATAGTGAGGAGTGATGCCTTGCATATTTTAGCTGGGACCGATATTGTTTGAGGTGATTGAGATACACGAGCCTTGTTAGCAAGGATTTTCCTCCCTCTCCTTTCCTGCTTCTTTACATGATCGGCCAGAAAATCAAGGATAAAAGCACAGTGGAAAAGAGAAAACTGCAGACGTGATAAAATAAGAGCTACAGTTTGCTGGCTTTAATAAGTTAGCTGTGTGCTTTGATTAATGAATCAGGAAGCTCTGACATGTATCAGCACTTTTCACTAAAGAGGCACTGTCACTTCACAGTGCCATTTGCAGCTGCTGGAACACAAGCTCCAGTCCCATTTAAGGTGACTAACCATCAGTAATGCTGGTGCAGCATATTTTACTTATATTACTCATTATTTTTTTATTTTAGAATGTTCTTTTTTATTGCTTTTTCACTCACTCTAGAAAGCAATTCATTTTACTACTTCTTGTATTACTCCACATCACTGTCAGGGAAGCACTGCCATGCTATTTCCAGTGAAAAATAAAACACTGAACATTGCTCATGTCCACAAAAAGGAGGATTTTCATGTTCTTGTTACTAAAGCATGGTTTTACCCTATGAGAAGCTAAAAGTTGGGGTTTGTTGCATTGCATATTGTTGCTCATTGTGTGTGACACATGAAATACAAGTGACATTACTGTTTGATGAGTAATTGTAATTCAGTTACTGAATTTAGGAAGAGGTACATGTTATATTACTATTTTGCAGGCAAGTCTAATGTGATAGTAGTACAGTGATCTGTTACACGTTATCCTGAACACTGCTAATACTGTCATGTATCCATCAAGGTTTCTTTGTGTACCTGCAAAATCTTCCTAGTGCCTGGCTCTTGTTAACACCAGTCTTGTGTCTTAAGCAGGATATCAGTGGCTGTCCTTGACCTTTTCTTGTCTATTAACATCCTCTCTTCTTCCCCATTATGGGCAGAGGAACGAGATGGAAGAAAGGGCAGCTCGGGGGAGATGAGGCTGAGGTGTGGGTGGGTGTGAAATGGGAGACAGAATCAGTGTGTCTTAGTGTGTGCGTCCTGCTGATCAGCAGTGTTCACTCTGCTGGAGTCCAGAGTGAACAGCGTTGCCTTCAGGAGCAGAGTAATATATTCAGCTGATGAGCTCTGCTGTGCTCTGTAAAGGGTTCTCTCCAATATGCTCCTGTGTGCTTTCCCAGGGTGCAACATGAATAAACACTCTCAGGGCTCCCATGACTCTTACTTCCAGAAGCTGAATATTTTATACTGTTTTATTTTATTTTTTTACTGAGGCAAAATGCTAATCAGAGCAGCCGCAGTTTTAGAACAATAAATATTGAATATAGTAACATATTCAGAATAAGTGGGTGAATTGTGTGTTAGCATTATGACAGAGGCGGGTACTCTCTCTCTCTCTTTTTTTAAATATATCCTCTGCAGCTCTAGCCTGCAGTCTCTGCCCAGATACCTGCCACGAGCCAAGCACCAGTTTACAGTTTATAAACAAAATTGCACGCATACAAACACTCGCTTGGGGCAAACTCTTAAATTGGATTGAGACTACAAACTGATCAAAGCATTTTGTAGCAGGATTGATGCTCCTGGGAATCCTAACCTGCTTGTAAGAAAGCTTCCCAAATCCAACACACCCATCCCAAACCCTTCTCTCTCCAGCCCAACGCCGCCTCCCAAATACATATGCAATACTATGAGCTGGTATCTTTTTTCAGACCACCATGCTTGTCCGGTTTGGTCCCCCTGCCACTGGTCACTGGCTCAAATCAGGACACTATGTACTCCATGTGTTAAACATACACAAAGTCAAAAATTGGTCTTCTCTCAAATCCATGAAGCCGTCCCAGATTTCCTGATTCTCGATGATACACTGCTTTCTGAATTGAGTATTTCACTGTTGACAGAAACAACGGGGTGAATCCATCAAATCATAATGACCAAGCATACACGTGAAGGTCATGCATGATTTTGTAATTAAGATAAATTATCTTATTTTTAGATGATGTTTCATCCTCTAACTAGTTGTACAACACGATATTAGTAAAGAGAGGCCTATGCTGTAGCCAGCAGTGATGCGGTTAATGTGATTTAGTCATCACTTTGCAACCAGAGACATTTTACCTCAGACTGTGACTAGAATACTCCATACTTAAACATAAGCTACATTTTGCTCCACTTCATTTAAATCTGATGGCATTTAATATCAAGGTGTTATGCTATGGAAAAGTCCAAGAAGCCACATTTTTTGCAAAGTTTCCATCTAGGCTGTCCAAGAAACTTAAGAATACTGGGACTGTCCTGTCAATTAAAGCTAGTGCTCAGCCACCCACATACACACATATATCATCCCTCACTTAATTCTCACTCTCTCCCTGCTCTCTGTTAAGACAGATGCGTCAGTGGGACAATAATGGAGTGCAGAGGCATATGAGGGAGTCCTGAGATGACAGAGAGCTTGGCGTTCCCAAATCCCCCTCTACTGCACCATGGCTCTTTGTCACACTATAATCCATTCTTACTCTTTGAGAGGCTATGAAGGAAATTTAGAGAGAGAGTGAGAGAGAGAGAGAGAGAGAGAGAGAGAGAGAGGCAAGAAAAGACAAGGAATAAAAAGCAGAACTTAATAGATCTACAGTTTTAGCTGATCAACATATTGCAAAGTTAGCTGAAAAAAAAATGAATAGTGAATATATTTAAAAGAGGTGAGCGGTGCCGAAAGGGAGTCACTCAAAGAAAACCGCTTGGAGAAGGGCTATGACTCAGCTGCACAGGCAATTAGGACAAGGTGCAATTCTTAGACAGAATCCAAATTAAAGAAAAGCATTAAGAAACTGCAAGAGAGAGAAAGCGTGAGGGACAATGAGAATCGAAAGACAGTCAGTGGCCATTGTGTGTGGGTAGAAAGAGAGAGTGGGAGGGAGGCAAAATGAAAATAAGTAAGAGCGGAAGACTAAAGCAATTAGCTCATTTGAGTTGACAGAGCAGAGCCAGAGTGTTTGGAAGTGATAAGGTAGTGAATGTACAGCACATGCAGAAGGCAAAACAACTGCATCTTCACATCCTCCTATTAATACCACTGACACGCCACTGAGCACTCTTGTTCCAACATACTCATTTACACACAAATACATACACACACACACACAGACACACTGGCCCGGAGCACATTTGCCAGTCCTAATGGTCTGCGTAATTCAAACACAACAGAGAATTAGTGTTAAAATAAAAACACATTTATGCCCCCCCCCCCCCGTGCTTGTCAGCAGGTTATTTCCAAGCTGATAGTTTGAATTTGTGAGAGTGATTTGGAGGGTAATCTTCTGTGTATTAAGATAAATGCTTCTCTTAAGAACACATAATGATCCCCCATACAGAATAAAACCTGCGCTTGTACCTCTCATTGATATTTTTTTCTTCAGTGCAAACAAAGTGGGCTTCTGTAGCTTTCAATTACACCGTGAGCATAATTGTCATTTATCAGGCTTCCATTCCACAGTATAATTGGAGTTGCTCTAACATATACTGGCCAGCACAGACATACAGGCACTCAAGCATGTGTACGTAATGCATAGTGCTGATTGACAATTGTTCTGAACAAGTTTAGTATCATTGTTAATATCAATCAAACTCTAACGAGAATCTCTCAATGTCTCTATAATTTCGCCACCTCAAGCTCATTTGATCTTGACAAAATGGATGGGAACACTCTCTTACGTCTTCATCTGATACATAGTGTTTGGTTGCTATAATTTACCATTGCTAGTGTAACATTGCATCACTTACTCTTTTGACTTTACAGTTAATATTGAAGTATTGAAATCTGAGCAGTGTGAAGCTTTGTTTCAGTTACTGTATTTTTTTTACTACATTGCAAGTTTAAGTACAGTTTGCTTCACTGATCTGTACTCAAATAAGTTCTGACTGTGATATCTCTCTTTAATGATGCTCAGGGTAGGCTGCTGCTACTACTACTATTTCTACTACTACTACTAATAATGGTCATATGAAGACCAAGTTACACAACTGCAGTTCCTTGAGCAGCCAGTTACAAATATAGCAGGAATAAACATGTTTATTGTCTAGTACAAACAAAAGTAAATGGTTTTGGACTCTAAAGGTAATGCCAACCTTCATGACAAGTCGATGGATGATTTTGTTTTTTCATAACTCAACCATCTGAATCTGACAAAGGCTTACTGTTATGACCTACACTATATGCACTCACCAAGCACTTTGTTAGGTACATTCATTTCTTTATTCATGCAAATATCTAATCAGCCAGTCACATGGCAGAATCTTTGTCATGTCAACATAGTCAAGATGACCTGCTGAAATTAAAAAGAGCATTAGAGTGGGGAAGAAAGGTGAGGTAATTTAAGTTACTTTAATTGTGGCATACTTGTTAGCGGCAGATGGGGTGGACTGAGTATTTCAGAAACTGCTGATCTACTGGGATTTTCCTGCACAGCTATCCCTAGGGCTTACAGAGAATGGTCTGAAAAAGAGAAAATATCCAGTGTGCAGCAGCTCTGTGGGCAAAAAAACCTCGTTGATACCAGAGGTCAGAGAAGAATGGGCTGACTGCTTCAAGTTGATAGGAAGGCAACCGTAACTCAAATAACCACTCGTTACAACCAAGGTATGAATAAGAGCATCTTTGAATGCACAACACATCAAACTTTGAAGATGGGCTACAGCAGCAGAAGATCACACCAGGTGCCACTGCCAACAGTTAAGAACAGGAAACTGAGACTGCAATTCGCACAGATTCACCAAAAGTGGACAATAGACGACTGGAAAAAGGCCACCTGGTCCAACGAGTATTTATTTCTGCTGCAATATCTGGATGGTATAAGCATGGATTTAGCCTACCTTGCATCAAAGGTTCAGGCTGGTGGTGGTGCTGGTGGTGGTGCTTTAATGGTGCAGGGGGGTGGGAGGGATCTTGGACACTTTGGGCCCCTTTGTACTAAATGATCATTGTTCACAAAGCTCAGATCATCTCAGATTGGTTTCATGAAAATAATGATTTCCCTATAGTCAGATGGCTTCCAGAGTCAGTAGATCTCAATCCAAAAGAACATCTTTATGATGTGGTGGAATGCATTATGGATGTGCAGCTGACAAATCTGCAGCAACTGATTGATGCTATCAAGTCAATATAGATAAAAATCTCTGAGGAATGTTTCCAGCATCTTGTTGATTATATGCCATAAAGAATTAGGGCAGCTCTGAAGGGAAAAGGAGATCCAACCCAGTACTAGCAAGGTGTACTTAACAAAGTGGCTGATGAATGTATAAGCCACTTTGACTGTAGTGAACTGGACATCCCGACTTTGTTTGTAGTGTTGGCTCCTTTCTTCTCATTTTTAACACAATTACCTACCAGATTCGACCTGCTATATCAGTATTAACGTACTAATCAAGTAATTTATTTGTATTTAAAATAAAGTATTTATTTTATGTTACTAATAGCAGCTATCTTTGTGTGTCTGATGCACCCATATGGGCTATGCTAGAAAAAAAAAGTCAAACTGGTGAATGACATTAAGAATATTATGAGCATCTCATTTATGGTCACAATAAATGGCATCTACTGAAGAATATTGTGAATTATACCTGCAATAGTAAGAGGCCCTTGAGTCAGGAGCTTTTTCACTGTAACTGGAATGAATGCATGAATGAATGAATGAATGAATGAAGTAGTACATAGTAGTATGTACATACAGTTTTGCCAATTGCAGCCTATATACTGCCCAGTTCCAGCTTTTGAAAACACAGGATACACTTGTTTGTTGCTGTATTCTACTTTTGACTGTATTAAGAGTTGAGATTTGATTTTGTTTTCTTTTTTTGTCTGTAGTCTGCAATGAAATACTCTTTGAGACACACACACACATCCCTGTCTTGCTGGTACATGTTACAGTGTGTTTTGTTCTTTGGATGGTACACAGAAGGAAACATCTGTGCTGTTTTATAGCATTGCATGTTGCATTTTCACTGTAAATGGCATAAACTGTTAAATTGAAAAACTATGCAACTAAATAGACTTGGTAAATTGCTTTCTCGTGTTATGTGTCATGTAACAATGAATTGTCATTAGAGCTCTGCTTTGTGTGATTTGTGAAAAAACAGTATAAATGATTATTTTTTTCCTTTTTCACACCATTCTCCTCTATCTGCCACAGCATGAACTCAACACATACCAGCCACTGAATAGGCCCATTGAGCTTTATTTGGAGTGGCTGTTTAACCAAGGTCCTCAAAGTAAATATGAATACAGTGCATTCTGTCAGGGTCACAGTAAGCTCCCTATTCACACAGCTCCGTGTCTACCACAATTTCCTCAACAGCCAATCACCATTGCACTGGAATCCAGGGAAACCATAGCAACCCTGGGGCTTTGGATGTTATTGGCAGGGTCGAAGGAATGAAAGAGAAAAGAGGCGGAAGTCAAGTTTAAAGAAGAAAAAAAGCCAACTGAATCTATGCAACTGCCAGAACTGTTGCTGAGCTGTGAAGATGTGACAGTGAGTCTGTTGATGAACCTATAAGCTCAAATAGATACTGTTTCATTGGCTCTCTGGCTTTAATGCAGCTCAAAAAGTCTGTACCAACTGAAGTTTCACTGAATTAATTCTGCTCTCTCGCTCTCTCTCTCTCTCTCTCTCTCTCTCTCTCTCTCTCTCTCTCTCTCTCTCTCTCTCTCTCGGTCTTTCCCCAGTTTGGCCTATCTGGCATGTCAGGTGGACAATACTGCCCCAGCATGAAGGATGATGCAATTAAAAACTGAGGATGGAAAGAAAAAAAATCCACCACATTGAGGAAAAACAAAATTAATAACTAAAAGAAAATGACAAGAAAATGAAATGGATAAAACGAGAGGCAAATATCTGTTAGTACGTGTGTGTTTTTAAAAAATGTAACTTTATGTCAAGATAATTTGTTACTGTTATGATATGTGTCCCTAAGTTTGTGACACGCAGTCGCATTTTGCTGTGTACATATATCTGTCACCTTTAAGAGGAATTGTATCTTTGTCTCTACCTCACCTGTTGTGCAGGTGACACAGACTCTTTGATTGGATGGTTATCAGTGCGCTTATCATCTCATACTCTCTCTAAAGCTGGACTGTGGTCAGTTTGAGATGTAATCATACATGTAAGCATTCTTCTTTTAATGTAAGTAATCTTTGGGTCATTGATTAACATTTCATTGCTTCCTTGAATGCTTCCTTGTATTCACTGCCAGAGGAAAGCTACCTAAAGCACTCATTCTGAGCCTTAGAGTAGGTAATCATAATATAGTGTGAGATCTAGATGAGTGTTTTCTAATACAAATCTCTCACAAACAAACTCACCCACAACATGTCTGGATCAGTTGGTGGTGAATCATTCATCTTGCAGAAGATTAGTGGCACATATGTCAGGGAGTGTGCTTTATGTTTGTGATATTGGAAGATCTACTGTGTTTGCAGTTGTAATAGTTTTGTTTCTCCACTCCAGCCCTCCAATGCTTGCAGGAGACCTGCTACACAAGCAGGCCAAAATAAAGGCAGGGCAGGGTGGGTCGTCACAATGTGAGATTGTATATGGTTTTCACAGATCCTAAGGGTTAAGATAATGTTTACCTGTAATATACTTTGTTTTCTATAGTACTCTATAGACTTAATACCAAAACTTATTTTAATCAATCAGATGATGCAATTGTCCAAACCATAGCCTCTAAATTTCTACTTGTGCCTCACTTCAGAAGACAGCTTTGAGTTGATGCAAGAACCAAAGCTTTACCAAAGTAAAAAAAATAATAAAATACAAGTTTTATATTTGCTTTTATGAGCTTTTTAATTTCACAGTGCAGGGTGCCACATATTAAAGATATTAAAATTACTATAGTGCATCATGCAGCTATCAGTGCTATGGCAAAATTATCATTAGTGGTAGAAGTCTAATCTCAATTTACAAGAATTATTCCTTAAGCAGATAATTGTGGGTTCTACTGGAACTATTCACCTTTTATTAAATAGGTGATTCAGTAAAATGGAAGTTTACAAATCCTTTAAAACCTAAATGTTGAGGCTAACTTTCAAACTAGTTTGTAGCTTTTCCTGTGTGAGCACTTGTACAATTATCTTGATAAACAAAATCAACAACTATTTAACCTCCACCTTCGGATTCCAGGAAACAGAATGCACGGGCAGCATCTACTAGAGTCTGTGCACCAATGTGCATTTTCTTTTGGATTCTCCGTAAATATATATTGCTTGTCAATATAGGCCCACGCATGAGTTCAAGTTTTACCTTCACACTTGTGAATGGGAGGGATTAAAATAACATGAAAGACGCTGTTATAGAAGACACTTGCTTTCTTACACACATGCGTGCACACACACAAACACACAATCAGAAGCACACACACATGCCCCCAGGAAAAATATACAGCACATCAGGCGGACTGACAGACAAAGAAACCTCCAGGAACAACCTCCAGTTGCCACCCCTTATCCAGATCTGCAGTGGTTCAAAGAGAGCACTGTGGCCTACATTCCAATGACACTGACATATACAGTACAGTACAGTAGGATACAGACTGTGTGTCTATTCTGAGGCAACATAACTGTAGTGACACTTTATGTTTTGTTTTATTTGCTATTTCCTTTGTGTGGTATGTTATAAGGGTTTTACATATTAATGTTTTATTTGTCATTGAATCAAAGGAGCACTGAGTGAATGTCCTTCTGTCTTGTAGTCCCACACCTTCTCGAGTGTATAAGAGAAACCTGGCATCAGCCACAATTTGTTTGTTGTGTCAAAGTAAAACTGACAGCATTGTTCAATTATTTATGAGAAGACCACTCACCTGGTGCACATAGCTGTGTTGAGGAATCAGAAACCGTCAAAGCCTCGTTAAATATATGGAATCTATATTTACCTTTGCCGAGGAGGTTATGTGACAGGTTCAGCTTGTCTGTTTGTTTGGTTAGCAGCAGTTCTCAAAATTAAAAAGGAAATTAATGCAAATTTTACCAGGCATGAGGACTGGGCCCATCTTAGAAGAAATTTCTTTCTTTTTTTTTAATGAATCTAGATCTTCATCCAGTAAATGTTGGATTTGGTTTTTTTTGTTTTGTTTTTTTTTAACCATTGTGAGATGGGGCAAAATTGTCTCATATCTATGCAAACACATACCAAATTAAAATCAAAATTGGGAGACATCTTATTGATGTTCTCAAGAAACTAGCTCAAATGAATCCAGAACCAGACATCCTTTTGGAAGAAGAGAATTTTCAGCTTTGGTGGAGGTATGCAGGCTCATTTTTTGATTACAATTTCCTGGCAGTGTGATCAGAAAATAAAGTTTATGATTAGCTTCGCTTAAAGTGTAATGGACCTGCAGTACTTTGCTTAATCATTCAAAGGAATTGTTGGGAAAATTGGAGAACAAAAGCTCCCAAAACTGAAAACTCAAACTCAAACTTTCATTCACACTTATTCGTCAGATTCTGTAGATTTATATAATTAGATGTATATGTATATAAGACTAGCTGCTAAATCATCTCTGTCATTTATATCCTGTCTTTGCTGTATTACTTTTTGATCCAAAAACTGCAAAACATTCTACACATTGTTTTGACACTTTGATTTAAAGTTATCAATTTCTTCTTTTTTTTTAATCTTTACAATTTGTTCACATTCCATTCTTGTTTAAAAAAAAAAAAAATAGACAGCGGCCAAAGCTTTGCAGTTTTACAAAAGAGTCCAATCAAGCATTGAGAGCGAGATGAGATTTGAGTCCTCACAATTTCTCACTACTAAGAGTACCACGGATCATTACAATCCCTCTGTGGGTACAAAAAGGCATCAGTCAATGGAGAGACTGTGACAGCATTTCTGCCACCTGACCAACACCCTTTACTGCTAGAGACTTCATCAACAGATATGGATCTAGAGGCTCAAGGACTTGTTCTCAACAAATCCTCAAGCCCATAGAATGCAAGCCGTACACCTGTTGTCTCTCTCCAGATCCTATCCAGCTGGAATAAGACAAACTATATGGTGGGAGGTTACAGATTCTTTTCTCTTACCTCCATATCCTGCAAATATGGAAAGCAAGAGCAAGAACCAGTGACACACTGCTTGTTTAAAAAAAGGAATCATATATTGACTGACACGTTATCATTAACCCTCTGGTAAATAATAAATTAAGAAACAAAACAATAAGAAGGGAAAAAGCAGGTGGGCACCAAAGAAGTATGCAAATCTGTGTACTAACCAGATGAGCCTATAAGCCTTAAAACATGACTTTTCTATATTGAATCATTGATAGAAAAACAATTAGAGATGGCAGCAGTTATGGCATGCCATCTCCTGAGCTCATGTGCAACAAAGCAGCATACAGTCAAATTCAAAGCATGTGCTAGTGCAGCAGCAGAGAAAATATTCAATCCTGCTGGTGTTGTCAGGGACGGACTATTGTCTGGATCCTTGTTTTAAGTGCCATTCCACTCCAACCATAAGCCCCTCACCCTCAACAGGGAAGCAAACTTAAATCGACTGAATGGTTGATAGCATTAAGTTAATTACAGACTTTCCTCTGCTTTTGCTGTTAATACTGAAGAGGAGGAGGAAGAAAAGAAGAAGAAAAGAAGTAGTTGTCAGTGTTTATATGTGCCTGGTTATCGGGCACATTAAAGGCTTTGCAAACAGCCAGTAGCCTCTTATGAAGATGTTAGCACGGCCAAAGAGCCGTGCTGTGCTGGGGGAAATAATAAGAGTCTGCTCTTTTTCAACCCACACATACTCTAACAACCAAGAACACTCTGTTTTGCCAAAGCAAAAAACAAAAAAAAAAAAAAACAGCCATCACATTCTGTTGGCAACTGAATATTCAGTAGTCTATCGCGCTTACATTTTCTTGAGGAAACTGAAGAAACACTTCAGCAAGTAGATTCTACTTGATGAGGCCCTTCCTTCCTTACACATTACCAGAAGTGCTGCCAGAAAGCCCAAGCACCCCACTATCTATTGAGAACTTCGAAAACCTTCAAAAATTTCAAGGTATTTCATTAAGACTTGCAATATGCAATATATATTGTGTGTGTGCATATATATATACATATATATATATATATATATATATATATATATATGTGTGTGTGTGTGTGTGTGTGTGTGTGTGTGTGTGTGTGTGTTTTTCACTCAGTACCTTAAAAACCAATTATTAAGTGTCTTGGATGGCTAGCCTGGAGGTTTGAAATGATGAAGCATTCGTGTTCCTGTCAACTCAACATGCTCCATAATTATCAGAGGGGTCATACTTTAATTTCCTCTTCATCCCTAAATAGCCTCAGCAGGAGCACTTTTTCACTGCAACGTAAAACTGTGAAATGACCAGAAACACGGAGGGTTGGATAGCATCTCTCAAAATCAGTACAAAATAAGGAGGACTGATAAGTGGCTGTACAAAGAGCAACAGTATAACATCATAGGTAAGCCGTTTCAGTCACCACAGACTGCCCACGCTTATTTATGGTAGCTGGCCTTTTAGCTGCATGATGTCAAGACCAGATTGCTCAGAAATGCACTGACACATACAACATCTGCAAAAAAAAAAAAAGCATGCTTTCCCATTTTAAGTATATATTGAGACTGCTTTTGGCAATACTTGTTTTGCTGAAGAAAAATTATGTTGCAACTCATGTCATTAAAAATGAAAATGTTTTTTGTTTCATAAATGAGAGACTCAGGTAAGACAGATGACCTGCAGATGAACATGTAAGGAAAGAAACCCACAAACCGTAGAACTGTGGGATACATGTATTTTTCCCCTTCACAGTCACTGAGAAATCAATGTTAAGAACTAAGCTGAGGCATCAAAGACCAACAGCCTATCTGACCTGCATAGAGCCCCACTGTGGGGTATAATGCAGCATTGTACACCAGTTACTTAAAGACCCATTCATGCAGACACTAAGTAAATGCATAGGACCGTAAGATGGGGGTGTTGGCTAAGATACGATTTACAATACTACCTCCAGCCTTTACGATTAAACAACTTACACACAAATGGAAATATTTTCAGAGAGAAGAAAAGAAAAACATTAGATGAAAGTGTTTCTGATTAGAGAAATACAAACCAAAGATTTTATTTTTCATAGCCTCCTTTGTCTCTCCATAAAAATAGTGTTGCTAAAAATAAAATGTTAAAAGAAAAAGAAACACAAAGTAATGTTTCAGTGTAGTCCATGAAAAAGTCCCGGTATCATCAGACATTCATTTTGTTTTACTTTAACCCTCTTTTTTTTCCTCCAAAAGCAGAATGGTCAGCAAAGCCCTGTATCACTGCACCACATGTCTGTTCCTTTGAAAAATTAGCATCGGAATGAGCCCTTGCGGAGACAAGTCAGGCAACTGCTGTAATGCATTACTAAATTAGCCCTAAACACTACACAAGCGAATAAGAAGCATGTCAAAACCTAAGGGAAAAATAATACAAAATGCAAACAATAACAGAACAACATATTTGCAACAACCGTTATTAGCCTGCATTCCACGTTTGCCAGCTAAACCAGTGGGGAATTATGTGCACACTAAATAAACATGTTTCGATACGCTACAACTAAGAAGCACTGGCACTGTCAAATAAACGCAGCTGAACTCCAGCGAACAGAGGGTTAAACCTTAGCTGCAGAAATTCACTGCAGTCCAAAAGCATTTGGCTGATAGCTACTGAACAGCACAATCTATCTGTGCCATTATGCTGCTATTGGACAAATGTTTGTATCTATCTAGATTTTGCTTGTGTGGGTTTTTAAACTCTTTAGTTTGGAAATACTATGTTATTGCATATAATATTTGGCACAGTAAAAACTGGAGCTTACATTTGGGGCTGGATTTAGAAACTGGTGTCTTTATAAAGAGCTTCTTACTGCCTCCTAAATATGGTCAAAAACAAACTAAATGCCTCTTTTCCTACACTAGACATCACAAGTTCCTTTTTTTCAGTCAAAAAAGAAATTATCCTCTTTTTTTTTTAAATAGAAGTCACCAGTTATTAGAAAATAGTTTCAAATTACTTTCTTTTCTAATATAATTTGCATGTCTCACCATTGCCTGACGGTAATTTCATTTATATATATTTATATATTTTTTTCATATTTATATACTTATGTATAGGCATGTACAAGAAACAAAAAATGTCTCTGTTTTGCACTTCTGTACAAAAGAAAGTTACCGTTCTGTTCTTTGTGCATTCTATTGCATGGACTGGTGAGCAGATAAGAGGGGAGAGGTTCGGGTAGAGTCAGAGATAGATCCATATCAATCTGAGCATTACTCAGATTTGGGTCTCTTGAACCTTGTCCTTGCCATGAGTAGTCTTAATGACGTAGGGATCAGCAATGGTGCTGATGTGGCTGTGATGTTGTCTAACAGAGCGATGAAGAGAGTTGTTCTGAGTCCAATGGGCACCGTAACCTCCCTGGCGGGATGAGGAGGACACATACCCAGGCTTAAAGGTGTTGCTGTTGTGTTCCACTAATGTAGGCAGTACCAATCCTGTGTCATCAGAGCCACTAGATCCAGATGTGGGCGGTGGAACAGGAGGTACTTCTTCCTCCATCTGTATGATTTCTATGGTCCTGGCTGCTGCCACGGTGCTTCTCTGTTGATGCCTCTTGCGCAACTTATAGAATGCTATTAACATGGCAGCTGCCAGCAAGGTAACAGCAACAAAACACCCAATAATGATTTTGGTCGTTTTCATCACCTCATCCAGGCTGGTAGCTGGCACACTGGGGACTCTGGCAGTGGGAATTGATACTTGCCTTGGAGTCTGAGTGTTTTGGAATAGCACAGTAGGTGTGGAGATAAAGACAGGTTGAAATACAGAGGGTGATGCAGGAACAGTGGGCTTGGGTTTAGGGGTCTCCTCCACTGTGGGCTCAAAAACCTCCACTGTTACAGTGGTAAAGTAGGACAGATTAGATGTGTTGAGCTCGGCATTGCTGACGTTTAGGTAGGCTGAGGCATTGGAATTTCCTGCCATGTTGCTCACCATGCAAGTGTAAACACCTGTGTCTGATGGGAGAACATTGGAGAAATTAAGTGTTCCATCATTAAGGACAGATATTCTTGGATGAGCTGAGCCATGGGTCAATACAGTTCCATTGGGAAGAAGCCATCGTACTGAGCTCATGGCAGCTGTGCGACACTTAAGCTCTGCCACCCTTGCTGCTGAAATGTTAAGATCTCTTGGAGCATCAAGTATGAATGGTGCTGAGCACTGAAAGGTTGTTTGATCAACTTCCACCAGGTATCGTCCTCTCATGTGGAGTGGAGTGTGGCAGCGTCCACAGCAGGTGGAATTTGTGGGAATGTATTCTCTGAGCCACCAGGAGAGCCACACTACATCACAGTCACATCGCCAAGGGTTGTGGTGTAGGTGTAGCTCCACCAGATACTGTAGAGGGGTGAAGAGGTTATGGGGAAGAGACGACAGGTTATTGTGGGCTAAATTAAGCTCCACCAAGGCTGTGATGTCATCAAATGCATTCCTTTCAATGATAGTAATGGCAGAGTTCATAATCCATAGTTTACGTAAATTCTTGAGACCACGGAATGCCCCAGGCTTAAGTTCAGGGAAAACATTCTCTGATATCTCCAACTCCTCCAATCCCACCAGCGGTGAAAGATTAGGAAACTCCCTCAGATTGCACATCCCCAAGTTCAGATACTTGAGGTTATGAAGGCCCTCGAAAGCCCCATCAGAGATGTACTCCAACTTCCTCAGCTCTCCCAGGTCCAGTCTCATGAGTGAGGGGACACGATTAAAGGCATAAGAGGGGATGCTCTCAATTGGATTATTTCTAAGCCACAATTCTCTAAGCTTTGACAGATACTCAAAAGCTCCACTGGGTATGACTGTCAGTCTGTTGTCGAACAGCTCCAAGGTATTGAGACTGGTCAGGCCATTAAAGGCCCCCACTTCAATCTGCCTGATAGCATTCCTGCCCAACTGTAGTACCTCCAGGTGATGCAGGTGTCTAAATGTATCTGCCTGTATGGTCTCTATGCTGTTTTCCATCAGGTTCAGGTACCTGGTGTTGGCTGGGATGTTCGGAGGAACCCTAATCAGCCCTCTGCGTGTACACACCACCTTGCTGAGCTGGTTAGTGCAGGAGCACACACCTGGACAGTTCTGTGGCTTAGATGAGCCCAACTCAGGGCCTGTGGACTGGCACATACTGAAGGCAGGCACCATGAGGGAAAGCACGGCGAGCAGGGCTGCGTTCCAGGTAGGCTGCACACTAACCTGGCCCAAAGGACTCATGGTGTGGAGGGCTCATTATTCTGCATGGTGGGGGGATATGGCACACACCAAAGGACAGACCACCCTAGCCTGGCTGGAGCAACTCAAGGCTCCAAAGTTCCATCGACAATGCAGGGGGATGCTGCATCAAAATTGTTGTGTGAGGGAATGGAGGGAAAAAGGGGGCAGATAAGGAGACAGAGTGAGAGAGATTAATACAAGAGAAGAAACAGAGGAAAAACAGTGCAGCAGTGTAAGAAATAGGTTGAGTAACAGTCTCAGTGACGTACCTCATTAGTTTGAAAGTCCTCCTTTTGCCTCCTTCCAAATGTTAAGCGCAACAGTCACACGCAGCATTCATCTGTAATTCCTTTTCCACAGAATGGCATGAGATAGATGGGTTTTTTTAACCCTTTTTAAGAAAGTGGGTGTGGCCCTCGATTAGCCAAGGGTACAAAATGGCTCCTGATATTAAAGACTGAGAGCAGCATGGAAAACACTCGACAGACAGCATTGAGGCCATGAAGGCTTAGCAGGTGCCCAGATTCCTTCTGCCCCCACCAACTGTCCCCCCTGCCAGGCTGCAGACTCCAAAATGCAGCTGCACTGTAGATAAATCACAATGATCCATAGCGCAGTTAAACACGACAGAAGAGGAGAAAAGAAGTGACCAAGTGAAATGAATAAAAAATCCCCAGTTCTGTCAGGTCCTGATACATGTGTTGGCTTGTCCGGCTGGTCGCCTGTTTGGGTGAGAGACCTCCCTCACTGTGACTTTGCCAAGGGCTTGTCGGTCGCTGATTAGCCCTGTTGTGACAGAGACTGAGAGACAGAAAAAGGCTAAAGAACTCCCGGCACAGTCATCCCCCTCTCTTCTCCTCTCCTCTCCTCTCCTCTCCTCTTCTGTGTTCCTATTGCTTCCTCCCAGTTTTGGGCTGGCCCTGGTCAGAGCAGCTGCAGGCTGCTGTGTGCACAGCTAGCAGTAATCCGTCTATTCCTCCTGGGGGGAGGGGGGCTGGGGGTGGTGGGAGAGATGGTGGTGCTGTGTGGGGGGTGTAGAAGAGGATACGCTGCACTGTTGGAGATTCGCAAAAGGCTGTCGGAAGAGAGAGAGAGCACTCTTGTCCTCTTCTGCAATGAGAGAATACAGAGAGGATGGTGCTTTGAGGATGTGTGTGGAAGTGGGCTCCGTATCTGTATCCATAGGCAGAGAATGGTGTTGAGGATTCTTCTCTCCGCTTGCTCTTTGTCCCTCAGGTTCACTCCTGCAGTGTTCTTCTGCTTGCTTTTTGTTAGTTTTTTTTCCAGGACTGAGGTAGTAAGTTGTGGCAGTTAGCCATGTGTGTGGCTGTCAGACTTGCGGCTGGCTGGTGGACTACTGCAGTAGCCAGAGTAGAATGGGGGGGGGGGGTAAAAGAGAATGAATGAGAGAACCACTAACAGATCAAGAGCAAGAAAAAGATAGAGTGTGCGAAGGAGAGTGTGTGTGTGAGAGAGAAATGGAGAGGCACGCGAGCACTCTAACAGGCAGCCCACCGTCAGAGAAACAGCAGGAGCAGCATTCTAATCCACATCTCCTCTTCTGTTTATTCTCCAATCTCTCTTTTTCTCTATTCCCCCTTCGATGTGTGTCGGTGTTGCAGGCAGCTAAGATGCTCGCTCTGCCCCCTCCCTTTGTCCTTCAGTGGGAACGTGAATGTACTGCTGACGCACTCCTCATAGCTGCTCAGCCAGCCTCAGAGCAGTGCATTGGTTTGATGCAGTGTTCCTGTGTATTAACACATACAACCTCCCCTCCTCCCCATCTCTCTCTCCCTTTGCAATAACCATTTTCTCCTCTCTTTCTTTATCTCTTTCTGTTTCAGAGTTTCTCACATGCTCTGTCCGTCACCTCCTTTCTTCGCTCTTGCTCTCCAGATCACTTTACCTGTGCCGATCTTCCCCTCTCTTGCTGTCTGTCTAGACACCAGCTCTTCACAACCAGTTGTTAAAATTAAAAACGTTGCATTCCAATCTATCATATAGAGACAAAAGGTCAGACTTTCTACTTTAAGAGTTGTTTCAGTTTTTCTCTTGCTCTTTCTCTCTCTTCCGCTCTATCTCTGTCTCATGAGCGCAGCAGTGCACCAGAGTTTTCCAGTGGAGATGTAGCTGCCCATCTTGTAAGGCACAGTTTTGTGAGTGTTTCCCTCACTTGGTATTAATGCCATAAGGAAAAAACAAACAGAGTTGTTTTCTTATATATTATATATATGTTTGATTTTCTTATTTTGTCAATTGTGTGGATATATTATTTGTGTGGGTGTTTTGGAGGTGAGGGTGTTGGATCGGGAGGTTGTGACATCATAAAGGACTGAAACGCTGACTATGCTTCTCTGTCGGCTGGGCAGTCTTCTCTTCAGGGGGGAGAAAGATGAAAGAGCTTGCACGCAGTTATCTCTTGGAATGATGAGAGAAAGACGGCGAGATAGAAGGAAAAGAGACTTACCGAGAGAGTGGGGGAGAGAGATGGGGCTGGGTAGGAGGAGATATATTCACATCCTTGGTAAAACAGGGGAAAGGACCCTATAGAAAGAAGAGAGAAATGAGATAAATAGAGATAGAAAAGAAAAATGAGGGAGACAGATGAGGGAAAGTAGTGCACAGTAGTTTCCTTAGAAAAATAGCACAACAGCAGGAGCAAAAGAAAGATGAGGATTATGAGTGAGGAGTAGGAGGCGTGTTGATAGTGTTGGATTAAGCTTCATTTGAATGCAGGAGAAGGAGTCTCCCTCACTGCCTGTGGTTAATGACCACCTCCTTCATCCTGACACATACATATTGCTGTTGGGCACTATACCTGCAAAAACATATAGCCAATTCCAATTTATGAAAATAAAACTTAACATGTCATCATGCTGAGATGCTGTTGACAAATTCCTGTACATATTAAACCATAATGATGGAAAATACATAAATAAATTCCATGGATGCAGTCTGTAATTTTCATAAATACACTAAAGGTTTAATGTTTGTGTTTAACATATGTAAACATAAATAAAATATCACACGATATACACAATAATAATACTCAGCTTTATCTTCAGGATACTTATAAATAAAATAGCAAAAAATCAATCAGTTTCAATTATAACATTCTACTTTTATTCTTTATGTTGAAAAACAATTATATGTTCCAGAAAATTTCAAGTACCTGTATTTAATATGTCTGAGTATGATATGAAATATATTTTCAATTTTACCCTACTGGCAGCATGGTGGAACAGTGGTTAGCACTGTGGTTAGACAGTTTTCTGTCTGTCTCTGTGTTAATCCTGTGACAGACTGGCGATCTGTCTAGGGTGTAACCTGCCTCTCACCCTATGACAGCTGGCATGAGCTCCAGCCCCCCTGCTACTCTGAAAAACATAAGTGGTAATAAATGGAGGTATAGATTGGTTTTACCATACTGCAGACCCAATTTATCAATGCACAAGAGAAGAGAAGAAGAGGGTTAGTGACTGAGAGGATGCTGTGTGTGTGAGGATACTGGTTTGAATCCCCAGACTGGGATGTACTGGAAAAATGGGATTTCCACCCTTGGATGGACTGAAATGGATTGAAAACCATTTGGAATCTGAACCATCGGGGGGAGCACCAGAGCACCCTTGGACTGGAACTGGAATATTGAGGTATTGAAGTGCTGCCTGTTTCCACTCTAAGTACACCACTGTGGGCCCTTGAGCAAGGTCCTTAACCCCCCAGTTGCTCCCTGGGCACTTTCAAGCTGTCCCCTGCGCCACGTGTCTGCCGAATGTGTGGTGGGTTAAAAGCAGAGATGGAATTTCACTATGTGAATGTGGCAATAAAAGTTGTTTGTTTTGTTGTTGTCAGTAATAAATGTATGCATATACAACCTTTCTGAATATACACTATACTGCCAAAAGTATTCTCTTGTCTGCTTCACAGGCACATGAACTTGAGTGACATCCCATTCTTAATCCTTAGGGTTTAATATAGTGTCAGTCCACCCTTCACAGCTATAACAGCTTCAACTCTTCTAGGAAGGCTTTGTACAAGGTTTAGGAGTGTGTTTATAGGAATTTTTGACCATTCTTCCAGAAGCACATTTGTGAGGTCAGACACTAATGTTGGATGAGAAGGCCTGGCTCGCAGTCTCCACTCTAATTCATCACAAGGATGTTCTATTGGGTTGAAGTCAGGACTCTGTTCTTCTACATCAAACTCACACATCCATGCATTTGCTTGGTGCACTGGTGCACAGTCATGTTGGAAAAGGAAGGGCCCAAACTGTTCCCACAAAGTTGGGAGTATGAAATTGTCTAAAATGTAGCATTAAGAATTTCTTTCACTGGAACTGATGGGCCCAACCCAACTCCTGAAAAACAACCCCACAGCATAATTCCCCCTCCACCAAACTTTACACTTGGGATAGTACAGTCAGACAAGTACCATTCTCCTGGCATCTGCCAAACCGAGACTCATCCATCAGATTGCCAAACGGAGAAGCGTGATTTTTCTGTCTTGATAACATGTCTCCACTGTTCTAGAGTCTAGTGGCATCCAACACTTCGAATGCAGCTGCTCGGCCATGAGCTCCTGAGAGCAACCCATTGTTTCACAAATGTTTGAAGAAACAGTCTGCATTCCACCAATATCCTGCCTCAGTACAACATGGGAGCTTCTGTCAGGCATCACAGCGACCAGGTGAACAGGCACATGGCTTCATACATGAGTAGGGCCCAGACAGGACTTGGCAGTAAAACCAGAGAAGCAAAACACCAGCTACTGGTAGACAGAGCCAGTAAGACCAGAGTGACCAACTTGTGCACCACCTGCATTGATTACAAGAAAGCCTATGACTCAATGCCACACACATGGACCTAAGATCCTTCATAAGGACCTCAAAGTAGATGTGAAGAACAACACTAGAGGCCAACTTCAAGCCAACTGGACTAGTCACCATCAAGTGCGGGATTTACAAAGGCTGTTGGTAAATTTACCTATGCTTTTCTGCATAGGCCTGAACCCCTCAGCCAGATCATTAACAAGACTGGCTATGAATACTGACTACAGAATGAAGCAAATGTCAGCCACTACATGGATGACATCAAGCTGTATGCCAGGAGTGAACAAGATTCACTGATCCACACTACTAGGACCTACATCATCTATAGCCAAATGGTAACAAAGAGAGAGAAGATAGTGAGAACTGAAGGGATCGCACTGGCAGAATGCAACACTGTAGACACTGAGGACAGCTACAAGTACTTTAGAATCCCACAGGCAAATGGAAACATGAAGAGGCTGCAAGGAAAGCTGCAAATGACAAGTACCTACAGAGAGTAAGGTAAGTCCTGAGAAGTCAGCTGCCACCCTGCCAGTCATCAGATACTGTACCCTACTGGGATAATAAGCTGGCCAAAGGAAAAAATAGAAGCCACTGATATCAAAGCTCCTCACCATGCATGGAGAGTTTTACCCCAAATCCAGCACCCTGAGACTGTACACTAAGTGGAAGGAAGGAGACCAAGGATTAGTGAGTGTCAAAACCACTATCCTGGATGAGACAACAAAGATCCATGAGTACATCAGGAAGATGGCCACAACTGATCAACTACTAAGTGAATACCTCAGGCAGCAGAAACCCGAGAAAGAAGAGGAGCAAGAACAGGAACCTCATGGAAGGACAGGCCTCTACATGGGATATACCACAATGGATAGAAGAAGTGGCTGATATTGAAAAATCCTCCAAAGCTGGGCTGAACAACACAGAGGCACTTATTATGGCAGCACAGGAACAAGCTCTGAGAACAAAATCAATAGAGGCTGGGGTCTACCACCAGCAGGCAAGACCCCAGGTGCAGGCTGTGCAGAGATGCCCATGAGACAATCCAGCACATAACAGTAGGTTGCAAGATGCTAGCAGTCAGGTGATACATGGAATACCATAACCAAGTGGCTGGCGTAGTATACAGGAACATCTGTGCCGAGTATGGTCTGGAAGTCCAGAGGTCAAAATTGGATACGCCCCCACGAGTGGTTGAAAATGACTGAGCTAAGACATCCAAAATCTCTGTCCAGAAGAGCACAGTCTTAGGAACAGCTAAGATACTCCACAGCTCCCAGGCGAGTGGGGAATTTTTTATATTATCAACACAAAATTGTAAGGAGTGAGCAGGTAAGGCCAGTGCTATCAACCTAACCATCGTGTCTGTCCTTCATTGCCCTACAATATGTAGGAATAAAACCACTGTGTGAGCAACAAAGGGAATAAATGAAACTTTGTTTTATGCATCAAAGAATGACTTTGAGAGTGTTGGAATAACAGAGATAAAAACAAAGGCTGAATAAAAAAAATTGCATCTGTGTTTCTGGAGGTAACAAACCAGGTAGCTTGGAAGAGAATTTCAACAATGTGCCAAATGCAGCTCATGTGCTTTGAAGAGAACTTTGGAGGTGAAAAAGAAATAGTGAGAGATGAACAGTAGGGTGAGTGAGATGTGGACAGTATAAAAGGGACATAACGATTAGTTAAGGTGGTGTAAACCAGGCTGGTCAGATAATTGATGGATATGGTTGTAGCTGCTATGGTAATGCTATTAAGGGGACATGAGAATAGAAAGGTCAGATAGGACATATTTTTAGGTTACTGGAGTAAGAAATATCATCCACAGCTGCTGAATACCAATTTTTTTTTGAATATGTGAATGAGGTTCAGGGTGAGAATTTACTGCCATCTACAAATAAAAATATAGTGTGCAGTACATCATAAGTAGTTAGAAAATTGATAATCTTTAACCCTAACCCCTTTATAAAATGGCTTGGTTATCTATTTAATTAATATCCTTCAAATAAGACATTGTGAATATTGATAAAATAAATCACAAGATCTGTTATACAGGGTGTAGTTAGCCCAAATGTTTAACCAAGAGAACAACACCTTCCCTTGCCTAATATACAATTTAGGCAAGGGAAGCTGTCTTGAATGACTAAAGAAGCTTTGTGGTATCTTGCACCACTGGATTAGCAGCAGAGACTTTATAACCTGTAAGTTGGGAGTTTGAGACACTGCAATTTGTGAAAAGATCAGCACATTTTAATGCATCGTCATTGGTGCATGGCTGAGCTTGTTTTGAATCTTTGTTGGTGTAAACAGTTCTCACCACTGCTGAGTGGGAGCTCCCCAAAAGATTTGCTGTGACTGAAGCGCCCCGACCCATTCTTAACAATATGGCTGTTGTCAAAGTTTTTCTGTACATTTTTGTTCCAACACAGAAGTGATAGTGAGAAGTGACTGGTCAGTAATTGTCAAAGATATACCAGATCTTGATATGCACCATTTTTCCAAGATAATTTGCTTCAACTATGAGTTATCAGACTGTTTAGGCTCATAGTTATAAATGACAAGAGTGGCTAATGAGGCAAGTCTGTATGTAAATCAGAAACTTTTTTCCCACTATAATCACTGATGGTTAGTGATCACTGATATCATGCACTGTCATGACTACTGTAATTATTCTATTAATGGACAGTCTTTTTTTGCTCATAAAGGAGGGCAGTTAGTAGCCTTATATTTTAAACATACTATATAATATATGCTGTTAGACAAGTTTTTTCCACTTAAGCATTAGTCAGTTTTACGACCATTCATTGTTTTTTTTTCTGTTTATCATGCCATATGTTTTAATAATGAGAACAGAGCTGAACAGCTAGGAGCATACCCATAACAAATCATCTCCTTATGCACTATCAGCACTACATGGAAAAACTGTAGTTTGGAAAAATGCTTTTGTTTAGTGAAAACTGATATAAATGGAATTGTTGCCACACAGAGAAACATAAAGGAACCATTACTGGAATGTACATAATCAGACACGCCAAACTATGCTCTCATGTGTTCAGTCACAGCTGGGCATACATGCATGGTTTCTAAAGCTATGTCAGAGATCATTTTTCTAAATATTTGTTGAGGTAGTCCCTGAATTACAAAGAGTGTGCAGGGCTAATCCTTCTTCTCATGCAACAGCTGTCAGACTTTAAACACCACCCTGTTGCTGTATCAGTCATTGCATGGAAAAGGGGGCAATTATTTGGCCAGTATTACCCCAAAGAGGGAAAGATAACTATATAAGGTGCTTAAAGACAGCCAAGACTCAGTACTGCGGAAAGTCTCAGAGCATGGATACAGTCCATGAAATGTCTGAGCCAGTGCCACATATAGATGAGGGGAATGCCCAAATATGTTATGGAGTTACTTTCATTATTGTCCGTTTGGATGACATGTTCCATAAATGCAGAATGAATTGGTGCCTACAAAAAGAGAAATTCTTCTCCTCCAAATGCTGGACTGATTTCAAATGTTTTCAAATCACTGTCTTTATTTTCTTTTGAAGACAAATGCAGACACAGACTTGAAAGATCATGTGCATAGCATCTCTTTAAAGTCTGCAGCCATTTTTGTTTTCCAGCACATATATACTTGGTAAACATGTAGCATAGTTGCACAGTCACAACAAACTGACAAAACAAAGAGAGGCCATAGGTATCTGCACAAAAGCTTGCATACTTTTCATTACCTGGAACATAGCAGACCCATGCATATTCAAATATGGAGAAAGTATAACATGAGCGTAATGCACTCCCTAAGCTTCTCTGCTTCCATCCTTTTTTTCCCCACTGTTTTGTTACTGAAGGTGACTTTTTGAACCACACTGCTTTACCTCATTTGGTAGTTACAACTACTGAATGAGATAAAACTCATAATTAGCTGTTAGCATTAGCCATTACCTTTGCAACTGCTAGTGCAACTGCCTCTGTGGATTCCTCGCAACTCAGCCTGTGCTTAGCGTGGCAGGTCAGAAAAGTGCTTGAACAGCATTTGGCCTGAGAGCAGAGGAGTGGATGGTGTATGAGAGAAGGCCGGTGGAAGCAGATCGATGTGGCCTGTATTCATTAACCCTTGCTCACGGCTCCCTTCCCCTTCCCAATCACAACCCCGCCATTTTAGGACAGCAGGAGGTGATTTATTAGTTGTCCTGGCTCAGTCAGCACCATCGACCCACAGTCTGAAGAGAGTTGACTCACACCAGGATATACCAATTCCCACACTGTGGGCTGAATTCACTCAGAGATTTGACACCACGGAAAGAGGAACCACGCTGGAGGAATGCAAGGCGATTAACATATATTTATGTCTGTTTGTCAGCTCTGTCACAAGGCAAATGAGCAGGCTTATGGCCAAATGTGATTTATATTTATCCTTAACTTTGCTATCCTAAGGACAATTTATTCTAAACTTTTAGTGCAAAAAAAAGATAAGTTTTTCATTTACTGAGACTGAAGACTGGCCTTGCTAGATAAACCATAAGTTAAACATACATGCTCGGGAGCTGACGGGGCCAAGAATCCCACAGACAGATTGTCCTGTGAGGCAACTTGCACCTATCGCTGTTCAAATATTGATATGAATCTTTCACAGATGTGGAAGTATGTGGTCCTTTTTCATTCAGTAAGGGTCCTGAAAGTGAAATCTATACATAAAGGTACAACCAAATAAAATATACATGAGATAATGAATCTTGAATATGGGACTGGACATATAAGTGTTTTTAATGCCTCTGTTACAATAATGCTGCTGGCATTATATGGTTATGTAAAAAAAAAACACCATTTAAAATATCTATCTAAACTGATTTCATACAACAAAGTTAATGTGTTTTCCTGGTTTACTGGCACCTTATAAATTTACTATTGTAGACCCAATTTGTATGCTTCCCTCCTCATAGAAGTTACTAGTAATTTGTTTGCAATGTGTTCCATATTGTACACTCAAGATTATGAAAATGCAACATAATAATAATAATAATAATAATAATAATAATAATAATAATAATAATAATTGATGTCCCTTTTACCAAACTGGCCGTTGTGTGTCTGCAAAAATAAAGCATCTACATTCAACACTTAATTAGTTATAGATAGGGTAAACATATGGTTCTTTTATTAAACTTGCAATATTTATTGGTTTTTTTTTATTTAAAATAGTTCACAGACAATATGAAATCCAGAAACTGATATTACTTTTTGCTTTATCTGGGGGCAGATAAAGAGAAAGATAGGGGACGAGACGAGGGAGAGCCACAAAGCCCAGCCGGCAAAACCCATCCACCCCCACCCTAACACCAGTCACACCACCCCCAATGTCCACACCACTACCCACCCCGCCCAGCTGCCAAACACAAAAACTGGAGCTTCCACACAGCCGCCATGATCAAATACAAGAACAGGGTAAGCAGCCTAAGCAGAAAAACCCAGATCTCCCTTTCCCCAGCCACATCCTCCAGTTTATCTGGGGTAAGGCCAAGGCTTTCCCAGGCCAGTTGAGAGACATAATCTCTCCAGCATGTCCTGGGACTCCTCCTGGTAGAACATGCCCAGAATACCCCAACCAAGAGGCATCCAGAAAGCATCCTAGTCAGATGTCTAGTCAAATCACTTCAACTGGTTCCTTTCAATGTGGATGACTAGTGGCTCTATTCTGAACCCTTCTCAAATGACAGTACTTTTCATTCTGTCTCTAAGTGAGAGGGCAGACACCCTTTGGAGAAAACTTATTTTTTTCACTTGTATTTGTGATCTCGTTCTTTTGGTCACTACCCAAAGCTCGTGGCCATAGGTACAGGTTGAGATGTAAATTGACTGGTAAATTGACAGCTTCACTTTTACACTCAGCTCTCTCTTTACCGCAACGCACCAGTGCAGTGTCCACATCACTGCAGCCACAGTTGAAGATCTTGTGGACTGGGGCCTCTGCCAGGCATTCTCAGCGCACCCTCACTATATATTTACAGTGGCTTGCAAAAGTATTCATACTCCTTGAACTTTTCCATATTTTGTCACGTTACAACCACAAACATAAATATATTTCACTGGAATTTAATGTGAAAGACCAATACAAAGTGGTATACAATTGTGAAGTGGAAAGAAAATTATACATTTTTTAGAAGTAAAAAAACTGAAAAGTGCGGTGTGCAAAAGTATTCAGCCCAAAGTTACTGAATGGAGCACCCCACCGAGTGAGTCCAGGAAGGCTGAGTACTTGGAACTGTCCTTCGGCACATAAATGCAAACAGCAGTCAGGACCCATTCCCTGGCCCAAAGGAAGAGGGAAACAAGCCTCTCGTCCACCGGTAAAAACTCCAACACTCAGGTAGCAAACCAAAGAGGATACAAGGCTACCCACCTCAGCATGCTGCCTCTCACTGAGAGCAACTCTAGACTGGAGTCAAGCTCCTCTCCAGGAGAATGATTCCTGATCCCAGGTTGCCTGTTAAGGTGAGCCCGACTATATCTAGCCAGCACCTCTCAGCCTACCACACTTGCTCAGGCTCCTTCCCCACCAGAGAGGTCCATGTCCCAATAGCCATCCTTAATAACCAGGGATCGGTCCACCAGGGCCCCTGCCCTTGGCCACCACATGACACACAATGCACCTGACCCTTAAAATGCCTCCTGCCACTGGTGGGTCTACAGGAGGGCGGGCCCATGTCACCTCTTTGGGCTGCTCCTGGCCTGGCCCTGCAGGCTAAGACTCGGCCATCAGGTGCTCTTCCTCAAGCACCTGGAGCCAGGCCTGGGGAGGGTGGGGCCCTGGTAACCCTATCCTGGGCAAGGTAAACTATTCCCTTGATCTTTATCTCATAAGGGTCCTCTGAATCGCTCTTTGTCTGGCCCCTCACCAATGTTCCCTTTAAGCTGCGTGCAATCGCGCACTGCTCGCACATTGTCAGCGCACAAGAAAATCAATGCAGTGCATAAAATTGAATCCAACATAAACCGTAAACTAATTAGACCAATAAAAACTCTTTCCATACCAATTTTGTAGTTTAAGTCAGTGAGTGTCAGGTGTTCAGCCAATGATACGATATGGTTCACTTCCACTACACAGCCAATCATCGTATACTATTGTGTGTATGTTCCTTGCCCGTTCACCGTGGCACCGTGCAGGTTAGCTGGGTAAGAACAGTGTGGTGGAGTTAAGAGACGCAAATGCTAACCCATTATCATGGCTAAGCAAATGGCCAGTGGGACATCCACTCACCAAGCTAAAATAAAAAAGAAATGTGTTTCTTTTAAGATGGAATGACTGTCGGAGTTTGTGCAAATAGAAGAACAAACTGTGAAACTGGGTGAGATCTTCTCTTTTTCCAGTGAGAAAGGTTTGCTCTGCAAAACATGCAGCGAAGCCAAAGTAGCAAGCGAGTTTTCAGAGGGAAAACTGTGGACTGAATGGAAGTTGGACTAACTTAAGCGTCACATTCAGCAGAAAAGTCATTTGAATGCTGTTGGAATTGTAAGAAGACTCAAGATGGGAATGGGGATTGGCACATTATTGCAGGAGAGCGCAAAAGACAGAGAGAAAAGGAACAAGCTGTCAGACACACAAAAAATCTGACCCTGGGCAAGTTAAAGATTTGTGCATATTCTAGTGACATTTATTAAGATTTTTTATTTATGGATATTAATCATGAAATGCTGCTACTATTACATAATTTATGGGTAGTAGAAATTCTAAAAAAAACTGTGTAATTAAATATTTTACAAAGAGTTACAGGAATTTATACTGTATCAAAAGCTACAGCACATGTTCCATTGTGCAAAATGTGAATGTTTTAATGTGAACAAAATGTTATGCCTGGAAGATGTAATGTCTCATTTCTTCCAGAGCAGGACCCTCACATATAACATAATACACATCTCATCAACGACAAGATTTTTGTTTTGTTTTTTCATTTTAAGCGGGCCAAATCACTTATATTAAAAGCAAACTAATGGAAATGCTGTAATCTGATTCTTTTACTAAGCCATGTAACTTGCTATGATCCCTGGTTTATAACATGTGTAATTCTGGTGTGTGGCCACAGCGTGCACATCTGATGCTGCTCACAGTGGTCCTCAGTGTGCTCAGGGAGCTTTTGTGTATGACACATGACACATGAAAAATTAGAGGGAGCATTGCCCCTCACCCAGGAGAAATTTGCCTTGGGGGACTCTACCAGGGGCCAAAGCCCCTAGAAAACATAGCCACTGGGATCACTGGGACACACAAACCCCTCCACCACAATTAGGTGGCAATTTGTGGAGAGGAAAAACACAATTATTTTCAAATGTTTTGCATATCATTACAATTTGTTTTATTTAAAATTTATCTTGGGAAATAGGGTAGTAACTGAACATATTACACATTTGTGACAGATTTTAATCAAGTCAGACAGAACAAAATTGGGTGCATCTGTAAATTAAAGTCCATACTGTATTATCATTTTGTTTCATACTGAATTAGAAAACAAAATGGTCACTAATTCAACAATAGCATCACATCCAATCTGGGAGAAAGATATTAACAGAACTGCAGCTCAGTGGATCATATTGATTTGAGTGTTTTTATGTTTGCACGTTCATTATATTTTAGTGTCTAATTAGTGCGGCAATTGATTGTGTAAGGTTCGAATTACAGCACCCATCCTCAGGGATAAAGCAAGCCGGAATGATCCAGCATCTGATAGACAGTTTAACCCTTTATAGGGCACTCATTGAAATATTTTGAAATTCAAAATTCCAACCTTAGCATGTTATTGGATCACATTACAAGACTTAATTACTTTTGTCAATTTTTTAATAATGTTTCATTTTCTTGTAGAAAATAAAGGTCAACTAAAACATGTATTTTAGAAAGTTACAACAGATTCATTACAACATCACTTTTTAGAACATTATAACATGCACATTAGACTAGTCTAGGTCACTTGCCCTATAAAGGGTTAATACAATATACTATCAAATGAGATCATTTTCATAGGCTGCTGCCTAGTGGTCCTTACAGTTAAGTCAGTACATGTTTCTGGTTGCACACATTCTTTCCTTCTTCTTCATGCATTCATGTTACAGATATCAATAAAGTTATGTTTGTGGTACTTCTGCAAAGAAAACAAACTGACTGAAGCTAACAACAGAAAATATTACAGGACTAATTTATAACCAAGTCATTTTTCCATGCTGAACTGCTGCACCGGAACTTAGGTTTCCCCTCACCTGCCAAATCCAACTATAACCCATGCCCATTTTTATTCCTATGTGCAAAGAGTGCATTTCAGGACAGAGCTCTCATTGTCTGCAGACTGATGACCTTCATTCATAAATATTCATTTGGTAGGTTTGTGTAAGCTGGTGGGTTAGTGACTATGTCTTTAAAAATGCGACACAGTTAGAGCTATCACAGATGATCTTGAACATTAACTGAACTACTGTGTATTGCACAAAAACCACTGCTACTCATTCAGATTTAAAAGACTGGTGAGCCACACTGGTTGAAAGGCTCAAATATTCTGAAGTAAAGTCTTGCACAGTGGGCCACAACCTTAAAGCCAAAGCTGTTATTCACCATGCAGGGCTGGGGAATTAAATTTATTTGCCTTAAAAGTTTCAACAGCACTGTGTGCTCCACTGAAAATATTTGTACTTATTTGATGAAAGTGACATTGGACCTTTCTTTTAGTATTTCAATGTCCAAAACAAGTTGAAAGACCATCCTTATAAGTAAGTCACATGCCAAATTTTTACCAGTCCCTTTTTGTGACAAGTGTACACCGAAGCATGCACACAAAAACACATCCCAGTATGCTAGAGATGTATGAAGGCAGTCTTTTGGATGGACTCCCTCACCTCTCATATGCAAATAACTTTCCCCCATGCAGCTCAGTGATTGGCTTGCTGTTATTAATATTCTGCCAGCGTGTGACTTCGTTAGCCTGGAGTTACTGTGCCAACGGGCAGCACTAAAAAGGGACTTTGTCAATGTTTGATGTCTCGTGAAGTGATGCAGTGTATGTGTGTGTGTCTGTGTGTGTATGTGTATGTGAGTGTGCGTACATGTGTGTTATCTAAGCAGATTGAAATTTGGGCAGCATGAGACGTTATTCCCCACTGACATCATATTGAGGAGGAAGTGCCTATCTTCTTCTGAATGTAATTGTAATAAAATTCTCTCTCTGAACACCCATTTTCTGTTATTTGTGCAGCCAGCCACATGGTAGGCGCCATCAGGGCTCTCCAATCACAAGGTCTGTGTATGGTTTTGGCTTAAGGCCACTGTCAAGTCCAGCATCAACCTATAGCTTTTCATCCGTTTAAGACTTGGCCACCGTCAAGTATGCATCTTCAGTTGAATCATACAAGCCAAATGAAACCTTGTACTGGGTTGTGATGTGAAGCCTAAACTAGCTGTGACATATTTGCCTGTGGCCAGCCTTCAGTCACCCGTTGTCACACTAAGTCGCTCTGTCACTGCCGTATTTCAACAATGACAGCATGAGCAGTGTGTTCTCAACACAGATCATAGGGTTTTGTCATGACAAGGATCTCTGTGCTACGTGAATGTGTAGGTGTGCTGTGAGTGTGTGTGTGGGTACAGTAAATCCCCTAAACTGGAGCTAGTGACCCTCTGTAATACTTTTCCTTTGGCAGATCACTTCTGGATTTCCCCCCGGGTGCCCCTGAGTTTCGCAGAGTGAAAAGTGTAAGGCAGCATTTTCTAAATTGAAGTCAATACCAAATGGCCATTTATCTACAAGCACCCCGATGGGGATCTAAAGGCGCATGTGCACACAAACACACTCACATATAGACGCGTGGAGCTGATCTGGTATTCCAAAGACTGCATAAATGATTTGCAGCAAACAATATTCTTAACATAAATCTCATTTTCTTAATCCTCACTCATTCAGATTTTGCCCAGTCTCTAAAAGATTCTATTGAATATAGATTTGCTAGTATCATGTTACTGGAAACAAATTTCTCAGGAATTGCGTGGTTTCTTAGGAAACAATAGGATTTGCCAACACAGAAGCTAATTTCTCCTCTTCAGCCTTGAATTGCTGAGACTATTGGAAGTACAGCAATAACAGGGTACATTATGTATACATCAGCTGGCTTTCATATATCTTTGTATTCCTCACATGATGGTGAGTCATGATTCTCTCCTTTTCTCTGATTCTTTCCCCTCTTTTTAGTTTATGTTGCAATTAGTCATTGCATTTTTATTTTAATTTGACTGACTGGAGAAGACAACTAATAAGGGACCCTTCTAATGAATGGCAAAAATAGTCACATATGTATCTTTCATATTTCTGTCTTCATTTTTAAACTTATGTAGCTAAACTCTTTACTATGACATTCTTTCTAGTGTGATTAGGTCACAAAAGGTTTTCAGTTAGTTCACTGTGAAAACACACTGACCCTCACTGTATGCCAAGAACTGCATGAATGGAAGCTGTGATTTTTTTTTTACATTAGGCCAAAAACTAAACTGGAAAATGTGAGGAACTGAAAAACTAGGGTTTTCTGTTCCATAGAATGCATGTGAACCCAATACGGAAGTGCTTTAAACATTCATTCTTTGTAATGGTCAGCAGAGGTTGCAAAACATGATTGCAAAAACAATTCGATTGTTCGGACATTTATAGGATGACACCGTTGCTTACTTTATCTGTGACATCAGTAAAGAGAATCCTGATTAATTCAGTCCTTTGCTTGATACAATATGGTGTTCATTTTGTATATTGTTATCCCATGTAGAGTAAAACAGATGATAAGGAAGGTTATGCTATGGAAAACCTGTACCCAAAGTTACGGATGAATTTTTATTTTGCTATATCATTGCTTTGCAGGCACTCATCTTCCATTACAGCAGTACAGAACTATATTCTATTTAAATGGAAATCATTTGGTGATGATTATTAAATGATGACACATTGAAGGCACTGTTTTAGAGTAAGGCGCATAGCAAAATTTGTAAAAGGGGGAAAACGGATTACTTTCTTGTGTGAAGCAAACCACAACTAAACACTATGACAGTCCATACCATAAAGAAGAAAAAAAAACTGTCCATAGAACTATGATGATGGCTACTTGTCATGTGGCTTCAGCCAGACCCATGCATTAATTGTTAGAAAAAAATAGCTAATGGTGACATGGTCCCAAGCAAGCTAAAGAGGCACTTGGACAGCCCCTTTGAGAGCAAACTAGCTTATTTCAAGAGAGAGCAATGGATGTAAGTCACATGCTAGAGGAGCTTAAATTAATGCTTTAGGTGCTGGAAATGCACAGTCAAAAAGTGCCTTCTTCTCATAATATAATCCAAGGAAGAATTGACAATGCCAAACTTTAAGGATGCTATATTGCAAAGATATACAGGGGTTGGACAATGTAACTGAAACACCTGTCATTTTAGTGTGGGAGGTTTCATGGCTAAATTGGACCAGCCTGGTGGCCAATCTTCATTAATTGCACATTGCACCAGTAGGAGCAGAGTGTGAAGGTTCAATTAGTAGGGTAAGAGCACAGTTTTGCTCAAAATATTGCAATGCACACAAAAGTTCAAAAGAGGACAAATTGTTGGTGCACGTCTTGCTGGCGCATCTGTGACCAAGACATCAAGTCTTTGTGATGTATCAAGAGCCACGGTATCCAGGGTAATGTCAGCATACCACCAAGAAGGACGAACCACATCCAACAGGATTAACTGTGGACACAAGAGGAAGCTGTCTGAAAGGGATGTTCGGGTGCTAACCCGGATTGTATCCAAAGAACATAAAACCACGGCTGTCCAAATCACGGCAGAATTAAATGTGCACCTCAACTCTCCTGTTTCCACCAAAATTGTCAGTTGGGAGCTCCACAGGGTCAATATACACAGCCAGGCTGCTATAGCCAAACCTTTGGTCATCCGTGCCAATGCCAAACATCAGTTTCAATGGTGCAAGGAGCGCAAATCTTGGGCTGTGGACAATGTGAAACGTGTATTGTTCTCTGATGAGTCCACCTTTACCGTTTTCCCCCACCGTAACTCCGAGAGAGTTACGGTGTAGAGAAGCCCCAAAGAAGCGTACCACCCAGACTGTTGCCCAGAGTGAAGCATGGGGGTGGATCAGTGATGGTTTGGGCTGCCATATCATGGCATTCCCTTGGCCCAATACTTGTGCTAGATGGGCGCGTCACTGCCAAGGACTACTGAACCATTCTGGAGGACCATGTGCATCCAGTGGTTCAAACATTGTATCCTGAAGGCGGTTCCGTGTATCAGGATGACAATGCACCAATACACACAGCAAGACTGGTGAAAGATTGGTTTGATGAACATGAAAGTGAAGTTCAACATCTCCCATGGCCTGCACAGTCACAAGATCTAAATATTATTGAGCCACTTTGGGGTGTTTTGGAGGAGTGAGTCAGGAAACGTTTTCCTCCACCAGCATCACGTCGTGACCTGGCCACTATTCTGCAAGAAGAATGGCTTAAAATCCCTCTGACCACTGTGCAGGACTTGTATATGTCATTGCCAAGACGAATTGACGCTGTATTGGCCACAAAAGGAGGCCTACACCATACTAATAAATTATTGTGGTCTAAAACCAGGTGTTTCAGTTTCATTGTCCAACCCCTGTAAATGCAGGTGTGTCTTGCAGCTTTGGCTTGCCTTTATCATGCCTTGAGTTTAAAAACCACTGCTTTAGGGTGTGGGTGTTTTGTTACTGGGTCAAACAGGAATTCACAAATCACTGGGTGGTAACAGTGGCTATACCCATCATTTAAATACAATTTCTGATCTGTTTATGGTAATAGCAGTAAATAGGACATCAAAGGACAACAGCAAGAACACTCAATATCACCATGTTGCTTAAAAATCCAAACTGATGACATAATTGTTGAGTTCAAAGTATGAGTTGTGCCACCTACATTTTGCAGTACATTGTAGTGCTTTATCACTGTTACCAGTTTATTACGGTGAAAGAGACAGACTGTCATCAAAAGAAGAAATAAAGATTAAATACCTCTAAACTTCTTTCTGGTATACTACTTCGAAATATAAAATACCAATTCCCCATGGCAATTTGGTGTTTTCTATTTGAATCCATTAAATATTGTGTGCTGCTCGCCTCATTTCATCATGGCTTCAAAATGTCCCCAAAAACTGTTTACAAGCCTTTTTCCCCTGCAAGTTTTTGGCTCAGTTCCTACATTATCTCCAGTCTACTGAATAGTAACACTGCTGTCATGCCAGTAACTAGGCTATTAGAAACCTAAGGAGCCCAGAGAAGAAAAAATGCAGGTGACAAAAAAAAAACCCTTTAACATGAACAAAAAAAAAAAGAAAAAACGGAAAATCAAGATTTAAAAATTAAAAAAAAGAAAAACAACAAGCAAACTTATCCTTGAAACCCAAATAAAAACACAAATGCAGATGTTTCCATACAGGTGCACTACATGGTACAATCTATATCTATAGGGAAAAAAATGCTAAATTGAGTTGGAAATTGTGGCAGACAGCACACTATGTTAATAACTATGTTAATAACTAATAGTTAATAACTATGTTGCATGTATGTATGGAAAAACAAGTGAACTTTTTCTCAGATGACTGGTAATATTGGTGCTGAATGTGTCAGCAAGAGAAGAGAAGTGAACAGTAAAACAGAGAGTGATATTATAGTAGGCTTTCAGTGCGTGAACGCCTCATTAAAATTTGACAGTTTGGTGTTCAAAAACCATAGGCACTGGTCTACAGAGATGAGTAAATTAGTAATATGATGTAATCGTTCATCATATTCTCAACAAGTGGGAATGTGACTGTTTTAAATATTGTATGCCCATTAAATGAGCATGCAATATTTATTGCTTTTCATTTACTTTGGTGTTATTTTTGGACTTAGGTTTTGTTTTTACTTGCTCTTAACTTTTCTTTTCACTCACAGATTTAGGTGGTTTAGGGCTTAGGTGCCAAAATTAGCCCAAACCTTTTCACTACAATAATTGTTTTGTTTTGTTATTGTTTTGTTTTTTTCCTGGAGTAATCTAAGCTTTCCTACAGCTTGGGTCACTCCATGTTTTTCATCTGTGCAGCCATATCCTACTTGTTCATCTCTGCAGTGGCAGTTTGTGAACTATTAGAGAGCACCACCATAAAAATAAAAAAAATATATCAGGGAATATCTTTTGGTAAAATGACGCTCTTCCAGTTATACAAAGACACTTTGCTGGTTTGTGCTTTGTCATTTCTCTTTACGTCCTACAACTGCCTAACCATTTTGCACAATCATTGTCAATGAACCACTAACCAAAATAAAACAAAAACAATCGACTGTATTAAAACATTCTTTAGATTTGTGCATCTCAAGAATGCAGCTACTAATTGTGCAATTTCTCAATGAGCTCCTTCATCAATATTAGTATTCTACATGTTCTACACTGATTTATATTCAGGGTCTGACCCTGTTCTTTGTGATGAGAATTATGCACTCAAGATGAAGGGTAATTTGATAGCTATCGATTGAGTCAAGAGTCAATCTGAAATTGATAAATTGTACTCATTGCTATTGATTTTAATAACTATGCTGTTACAGTTCATTCAGAAAAGCTCCAGTCAATACAGAAAGTAAACTGTTCAGTCTACTGAGAGAAGAGCCATATTTGATCCAGTGGTATTGTCTTATTGCAAAATCTGATATGAGTGCCCTTTGCTATTGTTTATCTAGCATGTTGTGGCATGATAACTAATCAACAATACAGTCACAGTAACTTCAGAAAATGTGTTGCGGGTTTTCTTGTTGTTTTTATTTTGCATGCAGACATTTCAGTCTTGCATATATTCTGGTTTGGCCTCTTGTAGAGCCACAAAAGTCTGTCAATTTAGTTTAGCCCATGGAGATCTTCCAAGTTTTTACTGATTCATATTTAACAAGGACACATCATGGAGTTCTCTGGAATAAAGAATTCTACTCCATTTACTGCTGGTCTATGATGTCAAGCAATAGCAAAGTTAGTTATGTTTCAGTGCATCATATCACCTGACTTTTCAGTAGCCAGAAACGAATGCATTTATAAAGACTTGTTAAAACTGATCACTGTCTATAAGAAGAAGCCTATGGTTTCAGTATTTTCTAAAGCACCTTGCCATCTGTGTAAATATATATAGTCATTTTTCCAGGGCCAAGGGGGATTGTTGTGAGTCTGAGCTTTAGGCAAGAAACTTCAGGCAGACAATAGGCTCAATTCATGTTGGAGATATTGAAGCCAGTGTTGACTTGATTTTCATAACAGTGCAAAAAAAAAAAAAAAGAAAACAGATATATTTGTTATATATATATATATATATATATATATATATATATATATATATATATATATATATATATATATATATATATATATATATATATATATATATATATATATATAAATAAATTACAGGGTCAGACAGGCAGAGAGGAGAAAGAGTCAGTAGAGCCAAGAGAAAATTATATCAGGCGTGACTGATGAGAAACCATTTGTTTATATTATTCTGATGTGCATTCACAGACATTAACCTTTTCACACATTTTGTCTGCACATTTTTAATAGTTTATTGCATTCTGGCTTCTCATAATACCAATTAGAAGTTAAGTCTGCTCTGATGGTAAAGGATAATTAAATTCAGATCATGCTATGCATGTTTTTTGGGTAACAAGAATCCTTAGACTTGCAGTTCTGGCTGTTCTGCAAAGAGTGATGCAGAGACCGTGGCTGCACTGTGAGAGGCGAGCCTGGCTGACGAGACGAGGCATGGCTATTGTAACTCTAAGTGGGAATGAATAGAAGGCTAATTTGATGGGAGCCACTTTTCTCTCCACCACATTTAAAACCCCATTACACTAGCATCCATTGTGAATACCCACAGGTTCTTGTGGGAGGAGTAAATTGCATAGGTCACACACATATCCATATAGTGTATATGCTTGTTGAAAATATCACTCGCTGGAGGAAAAAACTGACTGGTATAAAAATTACTGCCTTAAGTAAATGTGCCATGACATTATGGTTACTACACCATGAACAATTCTGAGCTTTTCAAAGGTTAAAGCACACACAAACTCTTCCTCTCTTTTTCTGCTTTTCTCTGTGTTTTCCCATCTTTCGTTCTCCCAAGCATTCACACCCACACACACCTGTCAAGGAGGCCTATTAGCACCCCTGCTGCGGTTCAGTTGGGCTTTTAGATTCAGGTGCAATAAACCTCTCTGTGAGATGAGGAGCTAGCTACGTAGCTCTTTCATTCCCCTCCTCTCCTGTAAATACCCAGTTGAACAAAACTCAAAGAAATTGTGCTCTACTATAAAAACTGTCCACGTGCAAACACAGTCACAAAGAACAGCTGCTAGCAGAACTGCAGTGGGAACTCACCTTACCGGGTGGGATTAGAACAGGTTGAACTTAAGTGAGCTTTCATCAAGTGCACACTCCTGTGACCACTTAGTGATCAATTTCACAAGGAGTGGCAGAGGCGTAGATGCACAAATGGCTCTCCACATACATTTTGGAAAGTGTATAGTTGTGTGTCTGCATGCGTGTTTGTCTGTGAGTGCGTTTATGTGGGTCTGCAGTCTTGTCTGCGTGAGAGTTCTTGTGTAGGTGTTTGTGGAGAGTTAAAATATCAATATGTTACAGGATTTTTTTTTTTCCTCACCACTGTTATCTTTGCTTTCCCTCCTACATTACACCCCCATCAGCCTTGGATGGATTAAATGAGCAATAAAGACCTTCATCCATGTCTCTGTAAAAGACATTAGACACATTAACGGCATGACACAATGAGCAGTCTTGTAGCCACAGGCAGATTTTACAGCATTTATATTTGTTCCGTTCTCTTTTATTGTTGTGTACATCTTTAGGTGTGCATTCTTGTGTTCTCATACATGTATCCATTTGTCTCTGTATGTAACAAGAGCTGAAATGCAGCAAGAAAGACAAGGGTAGTGTGTTAGTCACAGCACCTTAGGCAGTACATTTTCAGATGCCGGGCAAATGATTTCAAATGGTTTTTATTGACATTGTAAATGTGTTTTACCCAGGCAATAAGCTGCCAAGGGATAAAAGACGCATGCTATCAAAGCCACGTGTGGCAGGCCTCCCACCACGCAGCACTATGCTCGCCAGTGTGCATGTGTGCCCATGTTTGAGTGTTTTTCATGGCTTTTCTTTTAATTACCCCCCTTGCGAATAAGCTGAGGAATGGGAGACTGACTATGCAATGTTAAGTATCTTTGGTTGGGAATTATCTGTTTAGTCTTTCCCTTTTGATCTTCAGGAATAAGTCATTAGTTTGCAAGCAATCTGCTCCCTCTCTATCCCTCCCTTTTTACTTCCTCTCTCTCTTTTTTTAATCCTCCCCAGTGTGGTGTCTTTATTTAGGAAGTTTCTTTGGAGCAGGGTAACTCAAATTGCACAGTTACATAACAAAAAGGATGGGATCATTTCATGAAGATGAAAAGGGGCGGGGGGTGGGGGGTGGTAGGGACGTGGTTAACTGAAAGATAGAGAACAAGTGCAAGGCGAGATGTGAACCTTCACTTCCAGCTGATTGGGGAAGTAAAGGTGTTCACTGTACAGTGCATTGCACATGGTGAGAGAAGGCCACTTCTAACTAGAAGGCTTCAATAAAGATAAATGTGTGAATGTGGCTGCTTATTGCTTGTGTCTGCTGCAAAGACAGGGTGCAGATAATATGACATGGGATGAAGAGCAACCATTAGATGGTAACTGGCTGACCAGATGCTCTTTTTGCTGAATACAAAATACAGTCTTTAACTTAACCGTGCCTCTGGTTTACTGTGTGCCATTACTGATTGACAATTGAAGCTTTCTCTCTGGGTATAAAAACATGAATTCAGGATGTTATTTGCCCAATAAATAAATAATATAATTTTTAGTTTTAAATGTGTTTTTGACAGATTTCTAAAATAATTGTCTTTTCTTATTTGCAGGAATGTCTTAAAGACATAAAGGCCTGGATGACCTCTAATTTCCTGCTTCTAAATTCAGATAAAACTGAATTGTACTCGGCCCCACAAATCTTAGAAACATGGTGTCAAACCAGATACCTACTCTGGATGGCATTACTTTGGCCTCCAGTAATGCTGTGAGAAATCTTGGAGTCATTTTTGACCAGGACATGTCCTTCAATGCGCACATTAGACAAATATGTAGGACCACTTTTTTACATTTGCGCAATATTTATAAAATTAGAAACATCCTTTCTCAGACTGATGCTGAAAAGTTAATCCATGCATTTAGTACTTCTAGGCTGGACTACTGTAATTCATTATTATCAGGCTGTCCTAAAAGCTCCCTGAAAAGCCTTCAGCTGATCCAAAATGCTGCAGCTAGAGTACTGACAGGGACTAGAAAGAGAGAGCATATTTCTCCCATAGTGGCTGCTCTTCATTGGCTCCCTGTTACAGTTAAAATCCTTCTCCTAACATACAAGGTCTTGAATAATCAGGCCCCATCTTATCTCAAAGACCTCATAGTACCATATCACCCAAATAGAGCACTTCGTTCTCAGACTGCTGGCTTACTTGTGGTTCCTAGGATACTTAAAAGTAGACTGGGAGGCAGAGCCTTCAGCTTTCAGGCCCCTCTTCTGTGGAACCAGCTCCCAGCTTGGATTCAGGAGACAGACACCCTCTCTATTTTCAAGATTAGGCTTAAAACTTTCCTTTTTGATCAAGCTTATAGTTAGGGCTGGATCAGATGACCCTGAACCACCCCCTTAGTTATGCTGCTATAGGCCTAGGCTGCTGGGGGGGGGGTCCCAAAATGCACTGTTTCTTCTCATTCACCTTTATTTACTTGTTTATACTTCACTCTGTATTTAATCATTGTTATTAATCTCTGGCTCTCTTCCACAGCATGTCTTTTGTCCTGTCTCTCTCCCCTCAGCCCCAACCGGTCGCAGCAGATGACTGCCCCTCCCTGAGCCTGGTTCTGCTGGAGGTTTCTTCCTGTTAAAAGGGAGTTTTTCCTTCCCACTGTCGCCAAGTGCTTGCTCATAGGGGGTCGTTTTGACTGTTGGGTTTTCTCTGTGTTATTATAGGGTCTTTACCCACAATACAAAGTGCCTTGAGGCGACTGTTTGTTGTGATTTGGCGCTATATAAATAAAATTGAAATGAATTGAATTGAATTATTTTTATGACAGGTGATCTAATAAATTTATTAAACACTATAAAATCGTACTATTTTTAAGAAGCCTTACTATACACATGTTCCTGGTCACAGCAACCGCTAGATTAATGTTTTTTATGTTCAAGTGTGACACTGCTGTGTTTATCTTTAATTTTATTATCTCTGCATTTGAAATTGTGTTACGCTGCACTTAATGTTCCAGTAAAAACATTAAAATGGAAGTCCGACGTTCTCTCTTTTAGTTTGAGCTGTTTGCTTGGTGTTTCAGGGTTACTCAAAGCACTCTCTAAGTCTTTTTCAGACAGGGTGCCAAACTGTGTCAATGCCAAGAGAAGCATTAGCAGACCCTGCACCCCCCCCCCAAATGGATATTAATAAACCCTGCTCCATCCAGCATCCACTTTCCTACAGATCCCACTTCTTCTCCATCCCCTCTAATCCCCTTCTATCTTGCACTCCATCCTACTTTTCGTTTTCTGTCTTTTTCCCCTTAAGTGTCAATAACTCCTGCTTGCAACATATACATTTTACACACACACACACACACACACACACACACACACACTACAGAGCTGTAGTTGCAGTGTCAGGCTTTCCATGGGGGCTGGTATAGTTACATAGTAAACTCTGTGGGTTTAGTAAAATCCTCATTAGGACTCAGTGTAGGTGTGAACATTCCTGCTGCTGTCTCACAGCAAACTGCTTACCTCGACAGAACACTCACAAACACAAACAGCTGCACACTGACCAAACAAAAAGGAGGTTCAGAAACTAATACAAGGTGGGAAACACTGACATCTATAAATATGCACATTCACATTGTAGATTATACAAATGTATGCCCTTTGTGTTTTCCAGCATTTTTTAGAGACACGTAGTACGTGTCAGTGCGGTTGTGCGCTGACATTTTAAATGTCTTCCTCAAATTAATGTCAGCCAGGATGTATTCAAGTTTTCACTAATAACTTTGAATAAGTCTCTCCTAAAATGAAAAAAAAAAACTGAACAAAACTTGAAATATCTAGAGTAATTACCTTCTTAAGCTGATGTTATTGAATTATGGTGAAGAGGTTGAGAATGAACTGATTTAATTTTAGCGTGGATGACCCGCTTTTAAATTTGAAAAACAGTGCATTGGGTTTGGAGGAGGTCTTTCCCCTTTTAATTTTTTCTGATCACTATTTTTCCTGGATGGGACTTTAAAATAGCATTATAAAATCTGGCATTTTAGCTTTCAATGGCCTAGTGAGCCTTGAAATTTAATACAGTTGATATGCCTTCTGTCATTTACCAAAGTACAGAATCTGCTAATGAGCTGTTTTATTGGGCATGAACTGTTGAATATCTACAAACTGAGTGGTGGTGGAGGAGTAAAGCAAGTAAAGTATGTTATTGGCATTAACAAATGAGCATTTTCCTTCACCATTTGTAGAATTAGAAACTTGAAACAGAAGGCAGGGCATTGAGAGTTGAGAACAGAGCCAAGTGACAGGTTTATCATCTGAGTGAACAACATGTTCATACTTCTTAACACAACCCCACACAAATCAATGGGGAAAAGGCCCAAATATCCGAATATCAGTGATATGACAGAAATTATGCCCTGCCCGATCCAAATTCTTATGTGTGTTCTGTTGCTGGACTTCTCTGTTAGCCACAGACTGTCCATAACAAACACCATGTTCCAGCATAAGATTGTTTTTAAATGAATTGGCATAAGGGCATCCTGGGCTACAGCTCGATGATCGATTTTGTAATCTTATCATCAGACCTGCGGCTGTATGTCTTGGACACTTGTGTGAAGACAGGAACTGAGCTGTCAACAAATCACCACCGGGTGGTGAGTTCGGCCAGGTAGCAGGAAAAGATGCTGGACAGGCCTGGTGTGCCTAAACACAATGTTTGGCACATATGCACTGGGTTAATCTGGCAGAAGCACCAGATCGGGAGATCTTCAACTTCCACCTTCAGCAGAACCTCAACAGCATTTCAAGGGAGTTACTGTTACAGTATGTGTGCGCGCGTGTGTGTGTGTGTGTGTGAGCCCAGGTCTGGGCCTTGCTGAACCTTCCTGAGCCTTCCTGAGCCCCTGTAGGACATGGTCATGGAGGGTTGGGGTTGCTGCTCTCCCGCTGGTTATTACAGCCGATGTCAGGCAATTCTCAACTGCCTGGGGCCCTGTTATCAGCTCGTACTGGGATGGCCAGCCTCTGGCGTGTTAGGTTGCCCATTGCCTCTGGTTTTCTAGGTCACTTACCCTTTGGCTGTGAGAACTCTGTCTAGGCCCTCCCTCCTTCTTCTGGTGCACACACCGTTGCCATCAGGATATGTGGCCTCAGTTCTTCTGCTGATTTGCATATCAATTTTGTTTTTGTTTTGTTTTTGTTTGTTTTTTCAGGTGCTGTTTTTTTAAAAAAAAAAATGTTTTCTTGCAGGTAAAGCAGCTGATGACCCAATGTGTTTTTCTGCTTGCGCTGTCTTGTCTTTTCTCCTATTTTCTTGCCATATTATTTTCTATCTCCGTCTCTTTTTTTTCTTCCTGCCTGTCATCTGGAATTGCTTTATTGCACATGTACACATGACACACCTGGCAAAAAAATGAATAAATAAATAAAGAACACAAAAGAAAAAGTAAAACACTAACAAGAAGTACCTGTAGAGACTTTAGAGCTCATCTTGGAAAAGCAACTGTGTTTGGCACAATAGTGCATTCAGATCATGACAGCTCTGACAGTAGCGGAAGCAAAATCACAAGTGTGTGAGGAGATTGGTGAGGCTGTGGAGTAAGACTTTTGGTTGGCCTTGAAGTGATTCTGGCAAAAAGGGGGAAGCAGTTTGTTGCCCACACTGTTTATGGTGGGAATTGAGTGTGGCTGACCTCAACAGTGGAAACAGTCAGATGGTGGAAGGAATACTTTGAGGATCTTCTGAACCCCATTGATGTGCCTTCCATACAGGAACCAGGGTCTGGTTGCGAGGTAGCCCTCTATCAGTGTGCCTGTGGTTGCTGAGTTATTTAATAAACTCACCAGTGGCCAGACCCCTGAGGTGGATTAGCTTTGCCCTTAAGTTCCTTAAGGCACTGGATGATGCAGTGCTATCCTTGTTGACATGCCTCAGCAACATCAGATGGAAGTCAGTGACAGTATAATTGGATTGTCATACTAGAGTGGTGGTGGCCCTATTAAGAAGGGGAACTGAAGGCTGTGTTCCAAATTCAGAGATAACACTTCTCAGCCTCCCTGGTAAAAATCTTTGCCAGGATACTGGAGAGGAGCGCAACAACCTCCAGCTTGCACCGGGGGGGCTTGCAGCCAAGTGTGAAGTGATTAGGATGAAAATCAGCACCTCCAACTCTGAGGCCATGGTTCTGAGCCAACAAAGTACAAACAAGTAAAGAAATACACATTCCCAGTTGGAAATGAGTTGCTGCCTCCAGTGGACAAGTTCAAGTATCTCGGGGTCCTCTTCACAAGTGAGTGAAGAATGGAAACAGGCTGACAGACGGATTAGTGCAGCATCTGTAGTAATGTGGATGTTTTACTGCTGAAGACAGAGGTGAGCATGAAAGCAAAGCTGCTGATATACTGGTCAGTCTACATTCCTAGTCTCCACTATGGACAGGTACAAGTGGCAGAAACAAGTTTCTTCCTAATGGTGTCTGGGCTCACCTTTAGAGACAGAGAGAGCAGCTCAGTCATTCTAGAAGGGCTCAGTCTAGAACCAGTACTTCTCTTTATTGAAAGAAGCCAGTTGAGGTGGTTTAAGCATCTGACTAGAATGCCCCCTGAATACTGTGGAGGTGAGGCCTTCAGGAATTTCCAACTGGGAGGAGGCAAGGGGGCAGACCTAAGACACACTGGAGAAATTATGTCTTTTCACTGCCTAGGGAACATGCTGGTGTGGCCCTGGAAGAGCTGGAGGAGGTAGCTGGGAACAGGCGTGGCATCTCTGCATAGATTGCTGTCTCTGCGACCCAGACCCAGATAAGTAGCAGAAGAAGAAGAAGTAACAGCCTTTATTGTCCTACAGAGGGGAAATTTAGGTGTAACAGCAGCCACAGATATAAAAGAATTTACATTGTTGAAATGAAAATATAAATATGAAAAACAGGACAATATTAACAATAATAATAATAACAGTAATATATAATGTACAGAAATATACCAGTTTTGGGTTCACTTGAAAAATGTACATGGTGCACCTGTGTGTTGAACCTTGAACAGGACAGGCTATTTACAATATACTATATATTATCATACAATAGTCCTTCTATCTCCCACCACCTGCACTGGGTCAAGAGGACATCCTAGGACAGAGCTGGCCTTCTTGATGAGCTTATCTAACCGCTTCCTCTCAATATGTAGATGGATAAATAATTATGTTAAAAAAGAGCAGAAAACAATGACTTAGTTACAGCTGGCACTACACAAGCACATGCATCCAGCATGTTAGCAGAGTGCTGTGTCTAATGATATCTCAATTTTTTATTCTAACTGCAGAGATTCTCATACATTTGACACAATCCAACAACATTTACCTTATATTCATGAGCCTAACTCATGAGGTTGACTGCTTCCCATCAGCAAGTGTGAAGAATGCCTGTGCAGGCTATGTTATGAAAGATACCAACATGAAAAGCATGTAAAAATTAGCATGCACTTAAATGCACTTGTGTGAGCTCTTTTCTCTGCATCTCTCACACACATTTCCACTCACACATGCACTTACACTTGAAGGGGCTGCTCATTTGGCTAACAGACCTCATTACACGGGTGGATGGACCATCGACCCCTTGGTGGGGGAATTAAAGAAATCTCTCTTTTCTTCTTTTTCACCCAGAATGCGTGACATGATGTCTTGAAGTTATTTACCTGCTCTCTGTACCATGGCAACTAATCTCACCTGCATCCCCTAGACTGTGTGCATGTCTACTTCATAATTAGGTGGACATGCAACTTTTTGGGAATAAAAAAATTTGACAGTTTTGCTTGGGGACAATGATCATGCCACTGCCAGGAAATGACAACATACACCATTTGCAAATGTCTCATTTACAAAACTCAAAACCTTTCCATTAGGTTAAAATGTTATGTCCTCTGAGTGGTGACTAAACACACACTACTTAAATATCTCAACATAGCCTCTAAGACTTTGTAAGTTTAACAAAAAGCTTGCTTTCCTGCAAACAACTTACTTTCTTGCTGCTGCTTTTCTTCATTAAATCAGATAGAAAAGGGGCCTTTCTTAATACTTTAGACCAACTATGTTAAACAGAAGCATGCAGTTTAGGAGCCTAAACTGAAATAAAACAGAAAGTGCAAAGGAAAAGTCTAAAATGAAACTGTGAACAGTCCAAAGTGAAGCCTCCGAGTGAAAGCCCAGCCTGGACTTGACTGGACTTTCATGCTTTTTTCCACCACCAAAGTCATATTACTGCTAACTTTTTGTAAATTTGCCCCTGAAATAAAAGACGTGGACATTTAATTCACAGGAGAGATGTTACAAAAAGTGCTTTTGAGTTACATCATGAAAAGGGTATTAACCTTGTGTGAATTAAATCCCCCAATTTTAAGAAGGTGCTATGATTGAATCTATGTTTTTCTCCCTTTTTTAGATTGTTATTTAACAATCTGTTCTGGTTTATGGCAGTATATACATGCACGTATGCATCTTCATATTGCTTATAAATATTGGATACAGTCTATCATGGAGCATTGGGATTCATTACATGCCATGAAGCACTGACTCCCCATGTTGCATGCTAGACTCGACACCTGTTTTCGGATAGTGTCACTCTGCTGTTATCTTCAGACCTTTATCCTTTAATATAAAATAGGATATCACTGTCTTTGCTCACAAGGCTTATTTCTTGAAAGTATCCTTAAGCCTCAATTGGAAATTAATTATGTTTAATTATGTCGCTAGAAGTAACTTTTAATGAATTTAAGGCAGCCACATCTGGCTGCAAATGCTGTAACTGAGCATAACTGACCATTACTGGCCCTATTTGACCTGTGATTACTGTGACAATTAAATAGTCGCATACGCAAAGCCTGCGTGTAACCACCGCTGACTGATTTGATGCCTATCTTGGCCAGGACACCCTCCATAAATGAGCTTTAAATATCAAGAGTCCTAGTTTCCTGCATAAATAAATAAATACCACCCTAGACAAATTAACACACATCAAAACCCTCTGCCACAAGTGGTTATTTCACTTCATATCTCAAAGGGCCTAGTATAGATGTTATTTAAATTTGGCAATTCAGTGCTGATGACAGTGGTTCTTCTATTTATTCTAATTGTAAGGCAATCAGGGGTTCCAGATGTGTCCTGAAGACTGCAGGCCTGTTATGCAATCTGTGGCCACGAAGACAGATACTTAAATTATCATGACAACACTAATTAACATGATGGCAACCAGTTAAATTCCCACTACAGCTGGGCTCCGGTCAACGTGGTAACACATCACAGTCAAGTGTTCTTGACATCCTTTCCAGAACATTGGGCATAGTGTCCCTCGTAAATGCTCTGTGTCACATACACAGGCCCATAAGCACACAAAGCTTGTCGTACTGCACACATGAGCACAGAGATATACTACACACGTACACAATTACAGGCCCTAGGAGGCATATATGTGTGACTGGATTTTGAAACAGCTTGAAGTCATGTCTCATTTTTGTGACTTCCCAGCTGCAGACCAGTGCAGAAAAAACTATCAAACCAATGAAGCCTGGCGGGGCAAGTGTGTGAGATACATATATATATATATATATATATATATATATATATATATATATATATATATATATATATGCATATATATATATATGTATTTAAATATATATATATATATATGTGTGTGTGTGTGTGTGTGTGTCTGTGTACTGTACATGTCACCATAAAATGCACTGGGGGAAAATACACTCAGTTAAATTAGGGCGTCTTACTCACAGCCCCTCCCTCGGAACTTCATTGACAAATTGGCAGGACTTTTAGGTCACTTTTGGTCACTACATCCCTCATCTTCCCTCCCTTCCTTTCACCCATCTACTTCTGCTCATACATTACATCCCTCAGCCTCCCACCCTGTCTGACATCTCCACTAAAGATGTCAGACAATGGTCTCACACTGATCAAAAGAGACAGTGTGTCAGTTCCATCACAGGCCACAGGGAACAGTAGGAACAAGTGAAATTGTTTGTGAGTGTGCTAGAGAGTGAGAGCCAGTGCAGGAATTTGTATGAGTGTGTGTGTGCGCGTGTGTGCGTGCGTGCATGCAGATTGGTATGTGAAACTGCAAAGGTCCAGATGTGTATGCATGCGCGTTGACGTGTTGTGACGTCAAGATACTGCCTGAGAGAGTGTGCAGGGGAAAGCAAAGGTATGTCAAGCAGAAGGAAAATAGTCTACGCCGCAGATTGACTGTTACGGTGCATATGATTTACATATAATCAGCTATCATAAACTACAACTGTATTCAAGACCTTGAGAAGTCACCAGAAACCTCATTTCTAATGTGGCTTTACAAATATACCCATCATAACATTCACTGCATTGTACCCAAAATACAGTCAGTTTAGATGTGGTTGTAAAATAAACTGTATATACATTATTCTGTAAATTGTTTTTTCACTGTGGGAAAATTGTTCAACCTCTGCTACTTGCTTTTTTAAAATGCATCCTAATTTATCTGAAATTCTTCTGAATGACAATGACACATTTGGCCCAGACTTTCAGTTGCTTTTGAAATTCATGCCGTATGTGGTATCTGTTTACATTTTTATTAAATAAGGGCCTAAATCAAATGTGCTTTAGTTATTTTGCATTTTTTCACAGCTTAATAGAGTATAATTTTAAAATCTACGCATTACTATATAACACTGTCCTCCCCATTTTTATGGATTCAAATGCTTTATAGCTTTAATTGTTACAGTCTCTATACAATTTTTGCTTTTTCAGTAAGTTTCAAGTTTCCTGAAAGCACACAAAGCCCAGATTTAGACATTTAACCTTTACTATCCCTTTATTTACTCCACATTCAGTGATTGTAATTGCCATACTTTGCTTCAGTCATCTTAACAGTTTTAACACCACTCTTCTGAATTTGTCCACATTTTTCAGCTGCCTTCTAGAGATTCAGCTTATATTAAAGCATATTATGTAAAATCTTTGAGTACATTGGGTTCAGCTATCTTTTTTTCTCCTTTTCAGTGTCTTCAGCTTTCAGTTCAGTATTTGGGTATTCTTACTGTCACTCCCTTTAAAATACAGCCCATCAGTTTTCAAACTTTGACACAACATCAGCAAAAACCACGCAGCTTCAGCTTTTTCCCCCTCGGTATTGCTGATGTAACAGAGAAGACCTGGTTTGATGTAGCTGGGTGAGGATTACAACTGCAAGCTTTTACATATGCACACGTGCTCGCACACATGCACTCACACATCCACACTCTGCACAGGCCTTGAGCAGATGGATAAAGCAGTGAGGATGTGGCCAGAGGAATGATGCATGACAGGGACAGCTGTGCTAAGCTCATTTCATTCAGAATATACATGTGCAGTCAGGGGCAAAAGTGTCAAAGTGAGACACAAGAGCAAACACAAAGGATGCCTGGTATGCAGACACTCTTAGGAGAGAAATCACTATTTTTCATATTTCAAATGGGCGTCTCTATTTCAGTGAAGGCAAACACACCTCACATGGTGGTGCCATAACACGTGCCCGTTCTGTATTTTTGTACCCTTACTAATATCAGATGCATCCCAATTCATTTCTTTACAATAACACAAGGTTATTTTATCTTTTCAAGTCCCAGAGAAACATGAAACCTACATAACCTGTAATTAAGTACTGTAATTAACCACAATTTTTCAATTTTATTTAACACACCTAGGCAGGAAAAAGAAAGAAACTAAAATTCATTACATATAAGTAAATATAAGTAAAACATCAGTTTCCAGCTGATACACTGCAAACATAAGGAATTCAATTATTTCAGCATGCAAATGAATGAAATAAAAATCTATTTATCTTATGTATTTAAGATCACGTTGTGACATTTATATCAAAACAGTCTACATATGGATGTTTGGTTAGGAAAAACAACAAAAAATGTCTTAGTAAGGTTTTGGGCCATTAAGTGCTGTCAGCACATCTTCCATGGGCTTTTGCATTTGTCCTGTAAGCCAACATATTTCACGTTTTGGCGATAGTGGTAGAGGCCACTGTTCTCCTAAACTCTCTACAGGTGTTCAGTTGAATTGAGATCTGGTGACTTTAAAGGCCATACCATATGACTCACATCATCATTGTACTTATTAAACCATTCAGTGACCCCTTGTGCTGCATATGGGTGGCCATGTCATCTTTGAAGAGACCACTCTCATCAGAATAGAAATGATTCTTCATACAATAAAAGTGACCACTCAGAACACCTTTGCATTGATTTGCAGTCAATTTTCCCTCTGTGGGGGACAGGTGGATACAACAATCTCAGTGAAATGCTTTGTCATTCAATCCCCTCATTGTAAAGGTCAAAGGTTCAGGCATTTCCTTTAATCTGTCACTCTTCTATGTGCAGACATTTGCAATTGTAATAAATACCACAAACACGGACTCCTGAAGGCCACTGAAGCCTCCTTCTCATTTTAATATTTCATATAGAGAAGTGGAAGAACAGAGAAGCTTTCCATTTTTAATGGCCTAAGGGAGTTTTACTACCAAACCTTTAGTGGGTCTAGGAAAAACAAAGTTTCACATTTCATGACTATTTATGTTGTTGTCTTTGAATCAATTTAGAGTACTGTGTGTATTTTAAGGCATAGGGGAGGAGAAGGGAATAAAAAAGAAGCTGAAAAAAAAACAGAAATATCTTGAAAGTGATCTTTTCATTTATCTCTGCTGTTGCCACTTCAGAGGGCTTGACAAACGCGCTACATATCAGACTGCATGCAATACAAGTTCACCCAAGTGTTGCCTACTGTTATATGTAGTACATGTATATGTATAGTACAAGTATATGTATACAGTTTTGAGAAATACCTAGAAAACTATTTCCCCCACTTCCTGATTTCTTATTTTTGCATATTTGTCACACTTACATGTTTCAGATTATCAAACTAATTTTAATATTAGACAAAGACAACTTGAGTAAAATGCAGTTTTTAAATAATATTTTCATTTATTAAGGAAAAAGAGCTATCCAAACCTACCTGGTAATTACCACCTAAACCTAATAACTGGTTGTGCCACCCCTGGCAGCAAGGACTGCAATCAAGCATTTGCGATAACTGGTAATGAGTCTTTCATATCGCTGTGAAGGAATTGGAAGATTTTAGAGCATGAACAGCCTCTTTAAGCTTATGCCAAAGCATCTCAGTTGGATTTAAGTCCCGACATTGACCAGAACCTTCATTTTGTTTTGTTTTTTCAGCTATTCAGAGGTGAACATGCAGCTGAGTTTTGCATCGTTGTCCTGCTGCATAACCCAGACAGTGTCAGTGTCTCAGACAGAGTTTTAATTAATTTGAAAGTCTGACTCTTAGTCTTGCACACTAACTGGAAAATAAAAAACAAAACAAAAACAGTTTTATCAGTTGTTATCTATTGTCCACCTGGCCCTTACTCAGAGTTTATGTCTGATTTTTCAGATTTTATCTGATTTAGTGCTCAGTTCAGATAAAATAATTATAGTGGGTGATTTTAGCGTCCATGTAGATGCGGAAAATGTCAACCTCAACACTGTATTGAATCTATTATCAATTGGCTTCTCTCAAAAATGCAAATAAGCCCATCCACCACTTGATACAAGTCTGGATGTTGTTCTGACATATGGCAGAGAAACTGAAGATTAACAGTGTTCCCTGAAGAACCTCTTCTGTTTGATCATTTCTTAATAACGTTTACATTTACAAAAATGGTTTACACAGCAGTGCAGAATAAATAACATTACAGTAGATGTCATTCTGAAAGTGCGGTAACTAAGTTGAAGGATTTAATTCCTCCATTATTATCCTCTACAATGCCATGTGCCAACACAATGCAGAGCAGCTACTACTACTCCCACAGAGGTCGATTATCTCGTCAGTAGATTTACATCCTCACCATGTACATCTCTGGAAATTGTGGCTCCTCTGAAAAAGAAAGCCTCAAATCAGAAGTGCTTGACTCCCTGGTATAACTCACAAATGCGCAGCTTAAAGCTGATAACAGATAACATGTCTAATAAACACATGAAGGCCTGGATGACCTCTAATTTCCTGCTTCTAAATTCAGATAAAACTGAGGGTATTCTACTCAGCCCTACAAACCTTAGAAAGGCAGCGTCTACCCAGATACTTACTCTGGATGGCATTATCGTGGCCTCCAGGAGCACTGTGAGAAATCTTGGAGTCATTTTTGACCAGGATATGTCCTTTAATGCACGTATTAAACACGTATGTAGGATTGCTTTTTTGCATTTGCGCAATATCTCTAAAATGAGTAACATCTTCTCTCAGCGTGATTCTGAAAAGCTAATTCATGCATTTATTACTTCTAGGCTGCACTACTGTAATTCATTACTATCAGGCTGTCCTAAAAGCTCCCTGAAAAGCCTTCATCCAAAAGGGACTGTTGGGGGGGAAATTACTTTTTTTTTTATATAGGTCCAGATGGGCTTTAATAAATGAAATTATCATTTTAAAAGGTTATCTTTATCTATTACTAAAATCAGAAATGGGGCAAATACTTTTCATCAGCATTATGTCACAAAAGACAATTTCTCTCTTTCTGTGCCAATTACATCTTTAAGATTTGGTGATTTGGATGCTGTTGCATGTTTAAAGGTAAACAGTGTTTGCAAATCAATATCTTTAAACAAACAAACAAACAAACAAAAAAAGGCTAATATGTTGTTATGACGGGCACAGAGCCTCTTCGCTTGGGAATATAAAAAGCAATAGAGAGCCATTCAGAGTGTGCTGTCATCACCCAGCGCTATAAGGTGAACATAGGAGTCAATACAGGGCAAATAGCGTTCACTGAGTTTCAGTGGTTCCCAAAAGAATAAGGAAGAATGCACTGTACAAACAACCCACTTTCAGATAATTGCTGAGTGCTCATGTTCCAGTGTGAAGCAAATTCAGACAATTTTTAGAAAGCTGCAGTCCACCATAAGCAGTGCATTACTTGTCAGCATCAAGGCTGACAGCACAAAGTGATACATTTTAAATGATGAAGAAAAGCCACAGGGAAAATAAGGTGACTAGAATCGCTCCATCCTAGCCATTAAATATCTTCTTACTAAAGCCCACAGTGGGCTTTCTATTGTATTTAATGCCATCAACTTTAAAGACACAGAGAGAAAACAATCAGCTACAAAATGTCATGGCCAATATTAATTAAATGTTTACATTTACATACAGTAAGCCTTTATGCATTGCATGCATTTTTGTCTATTTTTATCGTAAATAACTGTGAGTCTCCTGTGTCCTGTGCATGTCTCTTCAAACATTTAAATAATACTGAGGTTTTCCACAGTATGCGAGCTAAATGATCAATTCATCATTCACCTCTACAGCAAAAGAAACAGTCGTTAACATCCTGCTGTTGCACCTTCATTCACTTTTATTGTGTTCACTGTCCTTCGCTGACTGCTGTTGTTTTATCTTCTTCCCAAGATCAATTAGAATACAAGTTCTGCAATTTAAAACTGAAGCACACTGACATAGTTGATATGTTGTGGCATTGAGTAAATTACTGTGCAAGACTGCAGTACGTAGTAAAATGCAGAGGCACATACAGTAGGAAATGGTTTTATGAAAATACTTTTTTGAAATGCATTATTAAATTTCTATGTTAATATCAGCCTTGCCTAAAGCTATAATGCAGTACCTATCACCAGCAATTCACCCATCTCAGACTTGCTATAAGTTATAGGCACATTGGTGGTTCAGTTTCAGATTTCAGTATGTAAAAATATGGTTCTAAGAAGGGGCCCTGTGTCATTAAAACTGAGCTTTTTCTGCTAAAGCAAGAAAAAAGTTATATATTACATTTACAGTTAGTGGAATTGCAATTTCCATTACAGTAAACAGAATAACCATGGTTAGTGTAACAGTACCATATCAGCTGGATACTCAGACCCTCACAAATGCATCATTACACATCTAACAGTTCAGATGGCGACTTGTGAAATTTCTTAACAGATTTTTGTGTGGACACAACTACTTGAGGATAGTCCTTGTACACAGTAGGAATGTTACAGGAAGAGGAAAAGTGCTGGTGTTACTATGGACATTAATAATTAATTGGTTCTGTTCAAGTGTTAACACTAAGCAACAACCCTGTAATGAAACACAAAATAAAAAGTAGGATTTAGATACTTTTTGGTTCTTAATTTCATAAATACACATCTTTGCTTTATTCATGTTGGAATTACATAATGTCTTTCAGCCCATTAACAACTCCTAAGTATGGAGTATGTGATAAGTATGACTCTAAAATACACTGCTCAAAAAAATAAAGGGAACACTTAAACAACACAATATAACTCCAAGTAAATCAAACTTCTGTGAAATCAAACTGTCCACTTAGG